>DWKA01002838.1:0-10178 GCA_018249155.1 Panoquina ocola ocola
TTTTGAGCTTTAATAACACTATATTAAAGGCGGCGGGGCGACGTGCTCCCTCCCTTTACCTCAGGCCCCGACTGCAATCAACTCGCGCGCGTTCATTACATACCTCTGTAAGGACCACAGGTGTTTACCTACAGCATTCCTATTGGTATTAGTCTAATACACTAACGCATGAATGCCTGTTACGTCAGTGTGAGATTTGTATAAATAAATGAAAAGTCAATCCGACTTTTAAACTCATTCATACCCCTCCCCCCAATAAATCTCGTGTTGCTAGTAAGTAGAATGCAGTGGCGTAGCGTGCCTTGGCGGTGCCCCATATAAAAAAAAATGTTTGGGGGCCCTTATGGGGGTAAAGATTTTTTACAAAATAAAATAAATTAGGAAGATTTTATTTTTTCCCTACACACTTTGGGGGCCCCCGTGACCCGGGGTGCTACGGGCGGTAGCTACGCCCCTGGTAGAATGGACAACACAAATAACATTGATATGTCATTGTTAGTGATCTAACATCCCGAGAATACCCATTTATCTATCACATAACGCTCTGCTTCAGTCGGGAATCGAACCCTGGACCTATCGCTTCACAGGCAGCGTCGCTCGTTAGTTACTTAGGTTAACGTCTCAGTAAAGATATACCTTGAAATAATTATATTGTTAAGTATAACATCAGTCCAGTTATTTTCAGTAGGTACTACCTCAACAGCGACATAATTTCGAATTTGGAATACCCAATATCCGGTATCAAAATGTTCAGTTATAGTGGGAATTACATCTCATTATGTATACCTACCTAGTACCTACATATCTGGGTATTTCCTGTTAATATCATGCTCAGCAACTCGCTGAGTTGACGCACTGATGGTGTTTTAGACTAGTGGGAATGTTATCAGTGTACCTAATTACGTCACTCGGTAAAATATATTCTGCAAAAGTGATCCATGTTTGTTAGGTCATGAGCGAAGGGGACCACTTATCATCAGGTGGTCATTTTCGTCAGCCCTTCAGGTATTAAGAAAAGTTAGTGACGTAAAAATGGCTGGACCATTTTGGGTGAAATTTGGCACGGGTATAGATTTAAAATTTTAAACCTGTATTAACATAATAAGTATAGTCATGGACAAGGTACTTGGCAAGCGTCTGAAAGAGACAGTTAGATGCGCAGAACAAAAATCAGGGCAAAACGACTTCTGCGCATCTAATGTCTCTTTCAGACTCTTGTCAAGTTCCGTGTCGATGACGATATTATTATGCTTTTTATTCCGTCTAAACTGTAAGACGACCAAGCTCGGATCGAAATATCGATAAACAAAATACATTTCGTAAGCAACTGTGAGGAAAATATTCAAGATAATACTTACCTACATGTTTATCATTTGCTCACTAGACTCAATTGTGACGCTTATGCAGACTTAAAGCTGGCAAACGCGGACATTTTATATATATATGTACGTATATATAACGGTAGTTACGGTTGTTCGTCGCATACTGATGATGTAACTTACTAACATTGTTTGTCGTAATATTCATACAATATACCTAAATGATAAACAAACTCTCGTATACCGCACTAGAATTCCCTGTTGCAGGTGGCGTGGATAAAGGTGTGCCCCGCCCGGCAATCGAACTTGGGATTTTTGTCTCTTATTACATCCTATTCAACAGCATGGGTTTACGGTCAAGTTTTAGGTCGCTCGAATACTTCTTGTGATGGTGATGGTTACATCTCAATATATCGAGAAATACTATCAATGTATACTTTTTACTGGAATAGACCCTGATCTGTAATAATACTGTTACTAATATATACCTAGTAGAAATGTACCTAAGTTCTACTAATTATTTGAAGACGGAACGTAAATAAAAAGTAAGTTGTATATTTTTAATTTAATATTTATTTAATGATCATCTCTTAACTTACGACAGGAAACATTTATAAAATAGCAGCTAGTCACAATATTAAAATTATTATAACATTCATCGAACGTATTTTCCAAATTTCCATTCGACGATATAATAAAGGCCGCGCCTCTCTTAGTCAACGAAAACTAAGACCACACTTGAAAATTTCTGAATGTGTGATTAAATTCAACTATTTTTACCTTATGACCAATTTAGTTTTGTGTTAAGTACTCTGGAGATTATGTGTGGTCTTAGCTTTACATTATCAAATCTCAAAAATATTTTATATGCTCGCTTACCTCTAGATAGGCTTACGATCTTACAAATGATCTAAAAAGTTAAGTTTGGTTAAAAAAAATTTGGTAACAAATTCTTGTATTTAAAACTCCAAAATCTCTGGTAGTTATTGAGTTTATTATAAATCTGGTATTCTTAATGTTGTTGGCATTTTTCCTAATTTCTGATATCGTAGTTTTGTCAATGAATGTTAAATGACCTATCATCATAATCTATCACTATAAACTTGGTCTTTTTCGTAAACTTTACCAAACACTTGGTGACTTTGAATTTAGAACACAACATCAAAGATTGTAGATTTTTGTTCTCACAATCCATTTTTAAAATTGTTTGTGTTCCATGTTTAAATATTTGTTATCAGGCTTACCCACCTTTCATGAATACCAAAGCGTTTTGTTTTTGCACACATTTCGGGAGCGCGTATTCTTAGCTTATTCAGCTAAATGTGGCAATACCGAACGCACTGTTTGTGTTATTTTTAGCGATTGCACCAATACCGTAAGCTTTGGAACTGAAGTAGATAATATTTTGCAACGGTTCGATCGGAAACTCTCTGTAGATTTTTTCGTATTTCCGAATGAAATTATAGTAAGGAGTATTGGATTTTGCTGCAACATAATTATATTGAGATTGTATTTCTTTTAAGTGTATGTAATGTTGTATTATCTAGACTCTAGAGATACTAGTATTCTCTCTAGATCGACTAATCAAATTTTAAAAGCAATATCTGTAACTAATAAACGTTATAAAGTAAAGGATGTTTTAAATAATAAGATTTCATTAATATTTGTATTTTTAATAATAAAATCATTTAAACAATGATGACTTTTATCTTTTGGACACATTAGACACTAAGATGACTTCTTGTGCTAGTTAAATAAACATGTAATTTGTTCTTCATCTCGTATTCAGATAAGTCAGACATTTTCAATAACATTAATTTAATATTCAATGTACAGTTTTGGTCTAATTTCAAAGCTTACACAATAGTGCAACTACATGACAAAGGAATAAACACCCAAACATTTGATAAATACTAAATTATGTAGAATATCCCATACTATTTCTGAATCATTCAATATTGCAGTTGTTCCTTTGTATAAAAATCTACCGCGAACATGGTTCCATCGCGTGACTGTGTCAAACAATACATACATTGCGAGCCCAACAGTTATTATAATCTACACAATGTTCATACACCGCAGTGTATACTTATCAACAATTACAAAATCTCCGCATTGGTATGTAGAGTCAGTATTGAATATTCGATTATTGCCGTCTCGCTCTTTCGTAGCGATAATTTTCTTTTGAGTAGTAAGCGTGAGAGAGACAACGGTATATAGTTAAGTGATAAGTTACACTAGTTTTTTATTTTCACTTCATTCGTTAAGATCTATCCTCACTGACCGGAACGTAACTTTTAAGTAACTTGCATTGCAAATCGGTCTAAGTACAATAAAATAATTTTGGAACAGTTAAAATTGACTTTTATACACTATTACTTAGATTAAACGTTCGTTCAATGAGGAAGGTCGTTCCATTTTCAAGCAAAATAATATTACAACATTCAAAACATTTGACTAAAAACAGAGGCTCGGCATCTAGTATTTATTTTCAATCTCATATCCCTTAAAGAGACGATTCTAAGAGCCACGCAACTCTCATTGTTCCCGGAAACAAAACAATAAAATCTAGAAATCTCTCATTGAGTACATTATTAAAGCTTCGAACAAAACCGTCTAATTGTAGCTACAATACCCAAGTGGCATGCCTCCTTCAATAAAAAGGAGATCATTCCTCATTATACAGGGATTCACTATTAACACTAAATATATAGACTATATTCACAATTTTTATTCAACAACGCAAGTATTGTTACATACATTATTGCTTCACACGGCACAATACAATTAGGTGGTTTTGGACCAAAGGTAAATGTTTCGCTACTTCGTGGCTCCCAGAAATGAGTATATTAAACCGACTACTTACAAATTACATATTATGTGCGTTTACACTTATTTGTTGAATACTTTGGGTAGTGTTACCGATTAACAACTAATGAACCAAATTTGGAACGCTGCGTTATTCAGGAAGATTAACTTCGTGCCGGGCCCGTTAATACAACTATCGCCGTCCCTTTCTTTCGTACGCAGTGACTCAATATGAGTTAGAGGAAATATTTCAGGTCAGAAAGATGGTTGCGAGTTTAATTTTCCGAATAAAGCGTGAAGCGTTCCTACATTTTTGTATGTCTAAACCCTCGCGGGCTACAGCGGAGTGATTTAAGCGCTTAATTTACAATATATCTTACGAACATACAAACTCCATACAAAAATGAAACTACATCTCATTACAATGACAAACATCTAAACGCACTACCGTCGGGTATACGTAAAAACCGGATAATCCGTATAAAATGGCCGATATAGAAAAGTAATCGTTTTCTTCAAGCGCTTCTTTATACATAGCTCAATGTCCAAAAAAGTCGGATGGGGAAACTAGCACAAATACGACATACAGGCTAGGCTAATATCACAGGAGTGCTGGGAACGGCGCGCCCACTCTCCCCCGACCACCCGGCCCGGCTCACCCCACCCTCCTCTCCTCCAGGTACCTATTTACTATTCAGAGGGGCAAAACGGGCTACCAATATATTTTGTGACAATTAAGACGTTAATAGAAAAATAAATTGCATTGCACAACGCGTCCGATTACAGAGTTATTGCACAACGTCTCGCCATTTTGAACTATATCTTCCGACAATAAAAGAAATATAACAACGGCGGAACATAATTTAACGAATTGATCGATATCCTACGATAAGTACGTAATCCACGATAACCCGATAGCTACATCATAGTGGTAACAATGCGTATGCACGCTATCACCGTCGGGTGATATAAGGTAACACGGTTCAAACAATAATATACAAAAAAAAATAAACAATAAAACTCGAAAGTTCAACAAAACTCAATCGAACTAAAAGTCAGACTTAATAAAATGCAACGCTCGGACAACCATTCGGGTGTCGGTCAGCAGTACCATGAGCGAGTAAGGTCGACGGAATTTCATCAGCTGTGGACAATGTATCGAAATATTTTTATTATGTTATGATCGCGGTATCGCCGTGACGCCCGGCGCGATCGGTCGCCGGCCAGTGTTTCTCAATGCGTGCTCTCACGCCTGCAGTGCACTGCACTTGGCTTTTACTTTCAAACCTTACTCGTGCGAAATACCGTCGCAGTTCCGAACAATATCTTCTGGCGACTCCACAGCGACTCAACCCCATAAGAATGTAAGCTTGGAGTATCAACGAATAACACGCAACCGTTCCCAGTCGTTTGCACTATCACTTAAACGCTATTTATAGTACAATAATGTAACATTAATAATTATGGCTTAAAACTATTATTCCAATATAAAACTTAAAACTCCTCACTATCTGTTGTACACCGCGTCCTCGCGGACGCCGCGACACTACCGAACCCTCGGAGCGCGGCGATCGGCGAACACTAATTGGACCGCGCCCGCCGGCAGCGCCTGAGCAACTTTCACTAGATAATAAAAACACGCTAACAAAGTAAGTACTCGTCTTAACAACAAACAATTGGCTAAACGTCGACTGTCCGGTCGGGGCGAGCGCGAAGTTTCATCGGCGAGATGTCCAGTCGACCCGGGCGACCCGGAACGAGTCGGCGCGTTCGGGCGAGCGAGCGGATCGCCGGCGGCTCGGTCGGCGACTCGAGCGGACTTCACTCGGCTGACATCACAGCGGAGAGTGGAGGTGCGCGGGGCGGCGCGGTCATGAGTCGAGCACGGTGAGGAGCCCGGGCGGCAGCAGCGGCACGTCCTGGCGGGGCATCTGCCGCGCCAGCTGCGCGCAGCCGAGGTTGGCGTCGCCGAGCTCGGGGATGGCGTCGAGCAGCGCCAGGCACTCGTCCTCGACGGCGCGGCGGGCCTTCTTGCCCACCCACGAGTCGTCGCACTCCTCCCGGGCGCGTCTCCGCCGCGCCTCCTTCTCCCGGCGCGCCTCCTCGCTGAGCCGGCAGTACGTGTTGTTGATGCAGACGGAGCGGCGAAGGTCGCGCGCCGGGTCCTCGATGTTCTCGAGCTTCTGCGAGCAGATCTCGATGACGCGCTTGCGCTCCTCGTTGGCGCGCAGCCTGGCGGAGATCATGGAGAGCTTGGGCCGCTGGGCGGGCTCGGTGCGCGGCGGGCCGAACATGTCGTCCTCAAACGCGTCGGCAATCTCCGCGCCGCGCGCGCTCTCCCGCTCCTCTTGCGGTGTCATTCTGTAACAATCACACGGCCACATTAGCACTCGTTAGCGAATCTAAAATTACGCCAAAATATGGCTACCATCTGAAGTGTTTTGCAGTTCACAACTAATATTTTTGTTTTGATTGTTTCGCCAATTTTAAATGTTTGTGTATTTTATTGTGTGTATTTTTTATTAAATGCAATCATTATATTATTAACAATTAGTATTGACAGTATAGTATAGCCTAAATAGAATGACAAAGAAATAGACTTCAAAGACTCGCCAAATGTTGTAAAAAACCTTTGAATTCAAATTAATTAGGTGGAGCGAAAAAGCCATTAAATAGACCAGTTCTCAAATGCGACTAGAATGTGACCTACAAAGTTACAAGTGTTGTTACCAACCTTGCCGATAGTTCTGACGAGAGAATGAAAAATCCTGACATAAACATTGTAATACACAAAGAGTTGACCAACAATGAGATAAGTCTTTCAATGCACAAAAACAAAGTTAAAACACTAGCACAGCGAGCGCGTAATTCGTCACTACGTCCTCGACGGTGAACGAGTATGAAGGCACAAGTGAAACAGAAATAGCTCTGTGCGCGATCGGCGTGTGCGCAGCGCGACGGTCGGTCCACGAATGACAGTATACCTCGGTGTAGATAAGACATTGAAAAAGCCAATTGCGTCATTCGTGAACGACTACGTACGTGCCGAGAGGAGAGGAAGCGGGTGACGTACGGCATGAACCGTCATTTTAGACGCTATTGAGTATCGTGACTCGTTCCATTTGTTTACGACACGAGCTCGAGAACGACGCCTGTGCAGAACAGGTCGCCACCAGATGATCTACAATCGCCGCGGAATTTCCCGTTTCCGTAAATTAAAAAGGCTGCTTTAGAGAACAATAGATGATCGCACTAATGCAAAAAGATGCCCACTTTTAACTATAAACCACTTTGCACGATGAGGAAAACAATGACGATCCCTTGACAACGTCGTCGTTATCGATTGGGAAATTCTACGGGTAAGAATCGTGTTTCATAGGAAAATCGGTATATAAATCTTACCACTGCATGCGAACCGTCTTTTCATATTGTAATTGAGGTCATTTTATCACAATATTTATTCCGTTTGGCCGACATCATATCTCACACTGTACCATTGCCTGACATCCTATTCTGGGCAGTTAATAAATTATATTTGATTACTTAAAGAGCCAAATGTAATAACATAACAAACAACTTTATAAGAGCTGTTGAACAAAGGAGATAAATGCATTTATTTTGGTGGCAGCCATATTTTCCGTAACAGTTAGCCGTTCGTTCATTTCGTCGAGACTGGGAGTTCAATCTCCTTTCAATCGAGCGCTTTCTCGAAGTAACTAGTTTGGCTATGAAAACTGCTTTTTATACCGATGACTGTCTGACCTTCACAACGATTACAACTGCCAGAAATTTGCCACAACAGAAATCGATTTTTACTTCAAAACCTTTGTACGAGCGCTAATGGATATCTATTTCGTTGGAATGTTTTTAATTATCTCAAAGCGCGCTCATATCAATAACGTATACAAGGTTCATGCTATTTATATTTTACGATGCACATAACATAGCTGACTACAAATAGGAAACCTTGCATAACATGAAGGTACTTTAATCGGTATCTACGCTAGTTGATGGAGACGTTTGACTTGAGAGTCAGTCCTTATTTTGTCTTTTCTCTCTCCTTATTGGATGCTAATGCATCGGTTGATACCTTTGGAATACTTGGTAATAGCCAAGGGTTTGAGCAGGAAAGATTTTTCATGTCTTTCAAGATACACCTAGTTTTGTTCATAAAAGGACTTATTTCTTATTAAGAAACACTCTGATTCCTCCTCTGGGCTAAGAAGTTAGAATTTGTCCTCCTTCCTCAAGAATAGAAGGTGAATATCTGAGTATGCCCATGGGTATTGCTCATACCAGTCATGCATCACTTAACATCGGTCCTTCAGCTAGTTAAGCAGTTACATAAAAAACGTTCCCTAGTCACAACAATAAAAAATTCGAGGAAAATATACAAATGCTAAGATCACTCGAGGTTTGACAACTGCGGAATTGTTCCAAAGCTCCGATTTCGTTATAACAGCCTGGTTACTGAACAAAACCAAGTTACGTAATACTTTCGTGTTGTAACCCGTAATATTTCAGTTATGTCAGCAGTAAGGTTACCGTTGGCAGCTTATTAAGAATGTAGAAGTATGAAAGTTTTGTTTGATGAATACTGCCGCGGAGGGGGCAAGAGGATTGGGTAAATTTCTACTTAAATTATTTATTAATTAACAGCGCTGGCATTTTTATCAACACTTTACTGTTCAACAAAACAGTTATTTTAAATTTCAAACTCATATTCATTGTCAGGTAGTGTATTATTAGATTATTACCCTTTTTTTAATAATAAACATAAATAAGTTAATTACTTCAATCCTACTAGTAGGTACGTGGCGCAAATTACTATATAGTTATTGAACAATACTAATGTGACCAAGGTACAACAGAAGCATACAACCAAATCTGTAGTACACGTCGCGTCCCAATGTGATTATCGAAAAGACGTTTAGACGAAACGTGTTTTGTTCTAAAATAGAGTGATATAGCCTTCAATAGAGTCCTTGCTTTTAAATTTTCTGTTTAAAAATCTAATTGCATCCTTCGATGCATTTAAACGTTTTTCGTTTTCAAAATAAGTAACAAAAAGTATCTATTTGAAGTCTTAAATGTATTTGTGTGTATGCATTACTATATTCGTGTCAGAAACACATAAATTTAGTTTATGATAATTTTCATATTAAAGAAATTATCTTAATTACTTTGGTTAAATTTCAGTTAAATGATAACATTTTGCATAATTTTTATGTGTTGATATTTTTTGTTTTTGCTATACAAATACTTGGGCAATGACTTATACTATTTTATTATAATTTTTTTGTTTTGGCACTAATTAAAGTAGCATTAGCGTGTAAAAAGAATATATTTAGGTATGTACTTAAGTAGTTTAAACTAAAACACACTTTTTTATGCAAAATATTTTGTAACTGTATCATTCAATATTGAGGAGTTTCTTTGTCTGAAGCCAACCCTGAATTACGTATCATAATATTATTAAATGGTAATAAACGAAGATTAAATAAAGATACATTGGCATCGGAACTAAAAAAAATATGTAAAATTTCAAGATTTTGTGTTCATGAAAGTATGTGAAAACCTAGTTTTAAACCAGCTTGCAAGAGTAGACTCAAAACAAACATACTAACAAACCAACATTTACAATTAAATAAAAGCGTTTAAAAACTATTTCAAACCATGCCAGGACACGCGTAGAATAAATAGTATACCAGCTAATAGACAACGTTTTGGGGTCATTTAAAATGCATCCATAAGTTATTCCTCGCGTCAGGATGACAAAAACTGTCCGTGTGCGCGTAGATGGCACACAAGGTATGCCCGTGTGGGACAGAGAAAAGAAAGTTCAGGTAGAGGTTTATTAGATCGTAACATTCGTGGCTGAGGTCGCGTTGGTGACGCCGGTCGAATTGTAGATAATGAGGCTTGTTTGATGTGATCTGTGGGAGCCATCATAGCTGTGCTATATATAATCTGTTTTTTCATACTTGACTTAAAATATTGTGAACTTGGCCTCACTTTGTATTTAAAAAAATCAAAACCTTTTATTCTTAA
>DWKA01002839.1:0-10178 GCA_018249155.1 Panoquina ocola ocola
CGAGATATTGCAAATCAGATTTTTTTAGTCCAGGCCAGGGAGGGTGTTCGTTTTTTTTTGTCCAAGGCGGGGAAAGGTAAATTAGAACTTTTAAGGTAAAAACTTCGTGTTTACCGGGGGATCAGCTGTTCCCCACTTGCATGCTTGCATGCACACACGTTTCAACTCATAAATATTTGAGTTGCACTCGGGCATGCTGTTTGACCGACATCGCGTTACACACCACTGACTGAAATGTATGCAGCTTGTTTGTCGTTATTTACATGAAACAAATACCAATTGTAATTTTCACAACATTCGCCAATATTTAAGCTCGAACAACAATCAACTACTACCGACATGTGATACATATTGTGAGACAGTATTGGTAACGTGAGCGGTGGTGTTGTGATGGTGCAGGGAGGAGCTGGACCGGCTGCAGACGGAGCGCGAGCAGATGAAGGAGCTGGCGGACAAGCTGCGCCACTCCAACGACATGATCGAGCGCCTGCTCGACGACAAGGTACGCACGCCACACCGGCAGGTCTATAATACAGTTCTATGAAATCATATAATATCTTTCCGAAATGGTGGTGGAATCAAAAAATAAGTGTAGTAATGATATCTAACAAGAGTAACTCATTCAGTGCCCTCGACGCGTATGTGCGTTTTTAACCGTATTAAAATATGCCCAGAACGCGTTTATGCGTTAACGCGTTAGTGGCACACCATATGCCATTTTTTAGTGGCACTGGGCGTAAAAGCATGGCAGTGAACTGGTTAAATGATATTTAAATTTGAATTAGAATCTGTGCAACCTCATCGTGGGGGGGGGGAGTCAGTTTGACGTCGCACTGGTCTCGAAGTGAAGTGAAGTGACGTGGAGTGTGTGGGTGTTGCAGAAGCGGCTGCAGACGGAGGCGGCGGAGGTGCGCTCGCGCGTGCTGGTGCTGCAGCAGGAGCTCGACAACAGCGAGAAGGTGCAGCAGGACTTTGTGCGCCTCTCGCAGTCGCTGCAGGTACGCCGAACAATATATGTATAAAAAATATTAATGACCCAGAGTCTTTTGAATATCCTGCTCGAAGGACCATGTAGGAATTGCTTATTAATATGCTAGTAGTTGTTGAAACTATGATATTAAGATAAAAATAAACTTTGTTGCTTAATGTATTATTAGCTGGTTGAATAAACCCGACGCGGGCGACAGTTTCTAATATACTCAATAATGATGGTGTAATTTCCCGCGTGCGGCACCCGATATGCTGACAAAGGTTTACAAGACAAGTAATGTACGGCGTTAGCTCATACTGATGTCCAGTACATATTCAAATGTGAGTAGAGCATAGAAGTTTGGTTGTGGCGGCAGGTGCAGCTGCAGCGGATCCGCGAGGCGGACACGGAGGTGCGGTGGCAGCACGACGAGGACGTCAACGAGTGCCCCTCCTGCCACGCGCCGCTGCACACCACGAAGAAGAAGGTATACAACACATTTAACACCACTGAACCAATGAAGTGGTATTACAGCTGCTAAAAGATCCCCAATGGAACTTTTTTTGTTTTCGTTAATGTGGAGACAGTTGTGATCTGCTGTGCGGATAGGCGCAGACCAACGGATCTGGAGTAAACCGTGAAAATTCATGAATTTGCTGTTAACGTTCTAACGTTACACAATCTTGAAAACATCTCTTTTAGCGATAAGGTCGCCTTCTGTTTATACCTAATTTTATATTTTTGCTAATGTGTTTTTTATTTTGGTTTAGAACAGAATAAAGTGATTTTATTGTTATACGTCTCGCGAGCACTCAGCCTGCGAGCTATGCGGCGATGACTTTACTGACAGTAGTCGTCGTTACCGTCAGGTGCACTGCCGGCACTGCGGGCGCATCTTCTGCGCGGCGTGCGTGGCGCACACGGTGGCGAGCGGGCCGCGCGGCGCGCCCGCGCGCGTCTGCGGCGTATGCCGCACGCTGCTGCAGCCGCACACCGCGCCCTACTTCAGCACCGCGCCGCCGCACTCGCCCGACTAGCGACACCCACTACACGAGCGACACTAGCGACACCTACCACACATTGGACCACTCGCTGACCACAACACTGGACCGACTCATTGACGTAAATGACCAGCGGGTCTATTACGAACTCTTAGACCCGCAGGGCCTGTAGACTTACGTCTTACGCGACTCATACGTGACTTACGCTTAAGCGTATGTCATTCCTATACATTTAATGTTTAATTCTACAAGCGTTTGGGACAATTGTCTAAGCTAGTAGTTCGGATCATAGGAGGCACGCGATTCATCGCAACAAAATACGTTCAGGTTAACACTGCGTTACTATGTAATAGGAGTAGTTTGTTACACGGACGTAGAAGCGAAAGTTTAAAAGGTGTTAAAACACGTCCTCGCGTACAGTCCGTCCGTCTGTCTATGTGGCGGTGGATCCGCGTGAGCGCCGCGAGTCGGTCCCTGCAGCTGTATCCGCGCCAGTTGTAGACAACACCCAGCGTGTCGGTGAGGCTACAAACAGAAATACAGACTAGAATTTAATTTGACCCGGTTTCCTATAATTCGACATAGTCGATGGTATCTTCCAATCAAAACTAATACATAATGTATGTATTGTATTACATGTATTGATATTGCACTTATGTTTCCTACATAGAAGGAAGGTAAAACAAAGTGCAACCACATTGTTGCAAGGTACGTGATACTATAATACATATTTCAACCATCACAATCATTTTATGAAATGATTCACCCAAATTGTTCTGTTGTTAAACGGGATCATTCAAGTCCGGTGATGCGTTCGAATTCAGTAAGCTTCTATCAGAGTTCCGGATGTCCAATAGGTTTGGTGGAGGAGCAGTTAGCTACAATAACTAACCATCGGTGAAGGCTTATTATATTATGAACTATTTGACTACGATAGTACAAAAGCATGTATTCTGTTAAAACATCTGACACGTTTAGATGGCCGCACTATACTGTTAGGACAACGGCGTCATTCAGAGAATAGTTGTTTCAACTAGAAGCCACTCCTCATTTTTTATCATGTACTATGTATAGCAATCTCGGATGCCGAGCGGTCGCGGGACTCGCCGGCCGCACTCGATGCAGGTGTATTATAATTATAGAACAAGTAGTTAGTGCTATAGAGATGTTATTTAATTTTTATTGTTAACGAAGCGAGCAGAGCGTCGGGGGACGAGCGATCGACTTTAGGACTTTGTTGGCGGCTCTAGCTGTTTGTGGATCACACTGTAATTATTAATATCGATAGTTGTCTTATATAATAAGAATGAATGAAGGGAAAAGTGTCGTTTGTAAGTTTTAAAAGTTCATAAAGCGCCCAGTGACGTCGACAGGTATCGAACAAGTTGCAGTTTAAAATAAACCCGCGCTCGTCCCGCCGACGGCCGCCGCGATGTAAATACTTGAACATAACATAGATTTTGTTAAACTAGCATCTCATGTAGATAGTATCAATTATTGTAATCCGGGCGTGTGCCAGCTCTCCGGCTTCCCGCTGTTGTTGCTTTGTTGATGTATTTTATTGTTAAACATGGTTTACAATGTTAACCGGCGCACGTGTATTATTAATCTCTTATGCAGGTTCAGATATCGTTGATATTTATTTTTAATACAGAATAGACGAGAGCTCCGCACGCATCCGTTCTGAGTGCACTTTGTACACACTTTTACAAACGTGCTATTGTGTTAATTTCTTGTACAATATGGGTGCTCACGGTAACAGTATTTTGAAGCTGGAAATAGCCAAGTGATGTTTATTATCAATAAAATTACCGTGAGTACCCGTATTGTGCCGATGACTAATTATAAGTTTTTTGTCATAATTCAGAAATGATAGAACACTATTAATTTTTGATTGCTCCCCGAGTTTTGATGTGTAATATGGACCAAATGATAGTAATGAAATACTTATCATTAATTACATTTGCTTAAATCAATTCGACGACCGCCAGCGCCCGCGGTCGCGGCGGTCACCTCAATACATCTTACGAAGGTTATTCCATATTGTAATATAGATTATATTTTATTGTAAATAAAGAGGTCGGTATAAAATATTATAGTGTAAAATAATAATTCATGTTTTTTTTATTTTCTTTTACTCCTCAATATTTATTGAGAAGGCCGAATTTACTTAAATATGCCCAGTGCAGAGCACAGTACCATGAGGGGGCCCAAAGAAAAAGCTAAGAAATAAAACAACTTAATAGGAATGGAATAAATTTAACACTTATAGTAATTACAATAAAGTTATACAAAATCATGTAACAAGGAGCCGGGGGGGGAGGAGGGCTAGTCGTGGTAGCTCTCCAAGCTCAGCGTGATGACGTCGCTCACCAGGCAGTCGGCCGGCTGCGGACAACAACACACACACACACTACAGTACTTGTACTCGCATACACTACACGCACGGTTAGACATAATACACAAATGATATTCTCTATTTTAATTACAAAATATTACTCTTACTACAGTGAATAAGAGCTATGAGTGATCAACAGACATACGTCACCCTGTAGAAAAGTAAATGACCTCGATTGACCTCTATTCCTTGAAAGGATTTGATACCCTTACCTTATTGGTTTAGGACAACGGCTATGTAGTCACAATGTAGCGCTAGGTCATTGCTATTCTGGGTTTGATGGCACTATACATTATACAAGCGAGCTGAGAATGGTGGGGGGGGGGGGGTACCTCGGAGCAGATGCCGACGAGCGCGTCGGCGCAGCCGTAGAACTCCTCCTTGAGCGAGATGACGATGGTCTGCAGGTTGCCCTTCTTGGAGCGGATGTAGGACGCCACCTTGCCGATGTTGGTGTTGTCCAGCGCCGCGTCGATCTCGTCCAGCAGGAAGAACGGCGCCGGCTGGTAGCTGCCGCACACACATTACGTATTGCTATTGTCTTAAACACTGATCTCTTTTGGCCTACACCTTTAACCCAGTGTGGATCAATGAAATGATTATTTATGGGCTTATGGCATGACTGTATCGCCAGTATTTTTGCTTCTATGGATTACGATATCATCTATACAGACTTATAGATAAAACAATTCACCTTTCTTTAACATAATTCAAATTTCGGACAAGGTAACGCGTCCAGTGCAAATGTACAGTAATCCCCTTTTTGTAACGAACCCTTTTTTACGAAGTAAATGTATTTTGTTTGTTTCTTTCTTACTCCCGTATCGGTAGTGAATCGTTATCGTGTCGTCGTTACCTGTGTATGGCGAAGAGCAGCGCGAGCGCGGCGACGGTCTTCTCCCCGCCGGACAGGTTGGACATGGGCTGGAAGCGCTTGCCGGGCGCCACGCAGTTGTAGTTGATGCCGTCCAGGTACGGCTCCTCCGGGTTCTCGGGGCCCAGGAACGCCTGCGCCGACTGGTTCATCGCCAGCGCCTGCGCACACGCACACAAACAAACTAATGTTTATTTTCACTTAACAGATTAAAAATAACAATTACATATAGACAAACTACACTATACTAAAGAATAAATTGAAGTTGTTTTTTAATTAAACATTTTGTGAAGTTAGAGCTTCTGTTACATTTTACTAAACAAAATTAGTTTACCTTATAGATAGCATCGATTTCATTGGCCACGTGCTCGAAACAGTCCATGAACTTGTCGTGACGCTCCTTCTTCACCTGCCAACAATCACTTAGTATTAGTTTATGGTTTTAAACCATTAGTGACTCCCAATTGAAGCCTAGGATTTGTCAGAATATCTTACCTTTTCAAAGGCCAACTTAGCCTTGTGCGCCCGTTTCCGCGCGGCTACGAACGCTTCGTTAGTGGCATTCACCTTCTCGCGGACCTCGTTCAGTTTTTGCATCGCCTGTGAGAGTACATAAACGTTAACAATAATGCCCCGATAATATATTTTTAGTTTGGAGGAAGAATATTGAACAAAAAGGTACAAATATTAAGGCAACGCTTATCGTATGAATATGTACCATATATGTTAGAAAAGAAAGTGTTATTTGGCTCGACTCTTCCCGCGTATTAGAACCGTACATGTCACGGTTGATCTTGTAAACAAGACGAGGTAACGGTGATGGTGAAGGTAGGTTACCCGCATGTTGGGCGCCTGGATCTTGTCGACGGTGTTCTGCAGCGAGTTGATGGCCTTCTGCAGCTTGTCGGCCTTGCGCTTCACCTCGTCCGCCTCCTCCAGCTCCTTCAGCGCCTCGCCCAGCGACCGGTAGTCCACGCGGATCCTACCACACACACAATGTTCTGCACTTGTTTACATTGGTATTTACGATTATGATTCACATAAAAAACGCATAGCCTTTCTTGGAATTGTACATAACATGTATAAGTTCGTTAATCAATCAATCGGTTTAGACTTTGACAAAGCTTATTATCGAATATTACATAAACTTGGGCTGGCCAAGGAACTTGGCAAGATGTATAGAAAGAGACTACTTTCTGTTCTGCTCATCTAACTGTCTCAGATTTTTGCCAAGTTCATTGCCCATGACTATACCCCCGAGTCAGCTGATGACAAGGATGAGGGGGGGGGGGCACTGACCTGGCCTCGCGCTGGTGCTGCGTGGTGGTGGACAGCGAGGAGGGCTCCGACTCGCCCTCCGCCGTGTCGTCCAGGTTGCCCTCCAGCAGCGGGATTATTATGTCGTCGATCTGGGCACACACATCAACATAATTATACTGACGATGTAGGTACACATGCTTATAGCGATAATTCACTTAGAAAGTTTTTTTTTTCGTTAAAGTTGGTGAACTACTTGACCATACTCTACCCTTGATGGTAAGTGAGAATAAAGTTTATGATGGTGAGCGCATTAACTAAGTGAAAGCCTACTCACTTTTCACACTCTAAACGATTATTTGTGATGTAGTTTACATTAGAAAAAATAATTAAAATTGTTATTCTTAGATTTCCTACTGTTGTTTCACCAGCACGTAATAGCAAAGCAAAACCCTTCCGAACGGATGGCTAAAGACTTTCGTAGTTCAAGAGCTAGGTGATGGTGATGGTGACGGTAGTACCTTGCACTGTCGCAGGATGTTGTGGCGGTCGGAGCGGCGGCTCTCGACGCGCGCCTCCACGCTGGCGATCTGCTTCTGCACCGACTGGATGTCCTTCTGCACGCTCGCCACCTCCTTGCGCGCCTGCGCACGACCGCACCGATGTCACACAGTTATAGGGATGTTACTAATGGTAAATGTTGGCGAGTTCCTCCACCAGATAACGAGAATTTAATAATGAATGAATCAATTTAATTGAAGAAATTAATCAGGCTGAGCTTGAACCTTAACAGGATAAATTATTACATGGCTTGGATCTCTCCTCGTAATTGATTTGATAGCTGCTTACATAATCAGAAGTGTATAACGCCCTTCACAAATAAAGGGTACAAAGGTACCACCTTCAAGGTTAGTTCAAGTAAAACATCTTCAGCGGCGACGAGGGGTAAAATTTTAAAAATGTGATACACGACACGCGATAGCTGGCGCTAGTAGGAGTATCTAAACGTTAAGTAGTTTTACTTTATAGCAACAACGTGCATATAACTTGTAGTGCGTTAGTAAGAGCTCTTGTAGACGTCCGTTTTTTCACCGGATAACTGTCCGTGCTTTTTTACCAGATTCGCGATGGTGTATTGTTCATAATGAATGTGTGTACATGCACCGAACATTAGTCCAGTGGACAATATACGCCGAATTAAAAAAGCACGGATCGTTATTTGGTGAAAAAAACGGACGTTTACAAGCGCTTCAAGTGTTTCATTATTATCGACGTACGTTGGTGACGGCGGCCTCGGCCTGGTCGAGGCGCGCGCGCGCGGCCTGGCGGTCCGCCTTGAGCGCCTCGGCGCGGCGCAGCTCACGGTCCACGTCCTGCCGCTGCTTGGCCTCGGCCTGCCGCCCCGCCTCCAGCTCGTCCTCGCCGTCCTGCACCGTGCGCTCCCACCGCGTCACGTTCTCTGTCGTACACATACACAAACAGGATGAGAATACATTATTGTATTTAATAAAAGAATCATCAAAATCGGTTCACGCACTCAAAAGTTCTGAGGTAACAGATTAAAAAAATACAGTGAAATTAAGAACAACCTCTTCTCATTTAAGTCAGTTAAAAAGGTGTGATAGCTGGACTTAATCATCATCATTAATCATTACAACCCATAATCGTCCCACTGCTGGGTCTCCTCTCACAATGTGAGGTGTATAGGCCATAATTCACGCTGGCCAAGCGTGGATTGGCAGACTTCACAACACCTTTGAGAACAGTATGGAAAACTCTCAGGTGTGCAGGTTTCCTCACAATGTTTTCCTTCACTGAAGCAAGTGATAATTAACTAGTAACCGGACTTAAAGCTAACAGCATTTTCTTCCAAACAACTGTGAAAACATGCAATTACTAAGCTGATAAGACACACTTCTCTCACACACACATCGCGGCACCCGAAAGTGAGGTACATCTTGAGCATACAAGGTTGAATTCAACATAAAGTTAAATGCGTATTTGTTACGTGAACTAATTTAAATACGCATGTTGTATGTGAGGCGAGTGGGTTGACTCACTCTGCGTGTCGCGCGAGCGCTCGAACTCGAGGTTGGAGGCGATGCGGTCGATCTGCGCCTCGAACTCCATGCGCCGCTTGGCGCGCTCCTGCTGCGCGCGCAGCTCGCGCTCCTCGTACTGCCTGCACGCACACACACGGTCAGTCACACACACGGAGAGTGGGGCACTGGGGAGAGTGGGGAGAGCGGGTGACGCACCTGATGTTGGCGACGCCGATGTCGCGGCAGAAGCCGCGGAACACGACGTCCTCCACGTTGTTCATGTTCTCCTTCACCTCCTGGATGCGCAGGTCGCGCGCGTGGATCGTGCGCTCGATCTCCTCCACTTGCGGCTGCCACCATACCGTCACAATCATCGTTATTACAATACACAACACACATCTACACACATGATTTGTTACATTTCAAACTATTACCTACATTATTTAAAACATTTTTTTATATCATTATAATCCATCGCTTCTGATACTTCATAGTTAAAAATATACATATTCAACTTGGATATTTATATCAGCATATAATATGGTGTGTGTGCACAAGGAACTTACCCCAAACATCTCGATCTTGCGCTCCAGCTCCGCTATCTCAGCGTCCAGCGCCGTGATTTGTTTCATCTGGAACAACAGGTTTTATTAATATTTTAGGCTTTTAAATTAAATAAGATGTCAATTATGACCTTACTCGGTCAACAACCATACGTTGCAGCCAACATACTTTTATATTCATTTCGAATAATTATTTTCTACCCGTTTTACAACATTTTAAAACTACCCGCAAGTAAGTTTGATGCGACTCTGAAAACCAAGTGCCAGTTTATTAACTGTCACGGTCAACGTTATTACAACGTCGCGAGATAAGAAGAATGTTGCCAGAACCAAGAGTAAATTCGACTAATGTACATTTTTCGCACGTGAAGCGTAACGTTTAATTTTGTGAACCTAATAAAAATATATCTGTAATGGTTGTATAAGAGGTTTGTGTGGAGGCTCGTGTACCGTGGTGTCGCGGTCGGTGAGCGCGTACTTGAGGCGCGACTCGAGCCCGCGGATCTGCGAGTCCACCGTCGTCAGCTCCGACTCCTTGCGCGACTTCTTCATCGACTCGCGCAGCTCCTCCGTCAGTTTTTCCTGCAACACGCCATCGTAGCTTGCAAAATTATCAATTAAAAAAAAAGCTTCTACTATAGGAAGAATATAATTAAACATAATCTTTGTCAATAAACGAAAAATAATGTTTGCTGTTTCTAGCGCCTCGTGCCGCCACTGGTACATCAACATCTGCAAATACAGCTAGAGATAAAACTAAAGCTCCGTTAAGCTTATTACCTTCTTGGCCTTCAGCTGCGACAGATGTTTCTCGTCCCAGCGCTTGGCCTTGCGCGCCAGGTCCAGCGAGCCGCCCGAGATGATGCCCGACTTCTGGTAGAACGTCCCGTCCAGAGCTAACGCCTGGAAACCAGAACATTTGCGACATTAGAATGGGGCGAAATATGACTTGGTCGTGTTTATTGCTCATACAACGCATTAAATAGTGCTTAGCTACATAAAAGGAGTACAATATAAGTTTTACCGGCTTTAACAATGCCAAATGACAATACAAGCGTGCACAATTATTGGCC
>DWKA01002840.1:0-10176 GCA_018249155.1 Panoquina ocola ocola
TCCGAAACGTTTTAGAATAGAACACAAAATGTATGGGAATGACATACGCTTATGCGTAAACTTATGTCAGTCCCATATATTTTGTGTTCTATTCTAAAACGTTTCGGACACTTGTCTAAGGGGGCAGAACCCATAAGAATATTATTTAGAATTTTTGTCTGTTTTTCTATGCATTTGTGCACGATTATCTCAAAAACGGGTCTCTATTAAAGAAGAAAACCCATTCCTATTGTTAGTATTTAGAATTTTTGTCTGTTTAGTATCTATGCGTTTACGCAGTTTAATTTTAGAAACGACTGATAATTTTATTATGATTAAAAAAATACGTAAGCAAAACGAGGGCGAGCATGCTAGTATTGTAATAAAGAAGCGTGCAAAGGTACCACACTGATCGGAACTGAAATTCAATACCAAGAATTGTACCTATCTATCATATATTACGAATAAAAAGCATATTACGGCCGAATAATAGTGTTAAAGTGTTGCCCGTATTGATTACAGTCGCTTAGAATATACGCTTCAGTAAAAAAGATCCGTGCCGGTCGTGATTAAGGAACGTTTAAACACTGTTAATATTCATTGCGCAGCTCGTAGCGTGCTGAACAACTATTTGCCTTTTTATTGGACATTGAACATCTCGACGATAAATGCGCAACTGACGGAAAATATGCACCGATCATTATAATGCATATCCGTCGATATATCGCAATTAATAACACACATAATGCATACACTCATGACACATCTATACATTGTATTACTGATGACAATATGAACGGATGTTCCTGATTTAAGCAATTAAGTGAACACAAAAAATCAATACTTGACTGAAACATGACTAAAAATCCTCAAACAATCTTTTTCTTCATATTCCTCGTCATTTATCTTCTTTTTACCATAGGTAAGTATTTTACTGTCCCTGAAGTACGCTTATGGAATTGTTTATAATCTTTTATCTTCTCACATCCGTAAAGCACAAAACATAAAAACTTAAAAAAATAGTTACAGATTTTCCTACTTTACCTCTTTCACTTTTCTTCCAAACCGCTTTTGCTTAAATATTTTATTATGTTTTGTCGCTTCTCTCGTTCCGTCTATTCTATAAATCACTTTTCTAACACTGCTGTGGTATGTACATATGTAATTTTTTAAATATGTTTTGTTTTCTATTCTTCTACCTACCTATTAGGTTTCCTGAAAGAAATCGCTATGTACCGATAGGGGCACTTGTTGTACCTTTCTTTTTTGTTATACTATCTGTGTGTGCTATGTCAGTGTACAAACAATAAAGCGTTGTCTATTTATCAAAAAAAATGTACTATATAGATAAAAATTTTCTGTCAACATAGAGTTAGTAAAGAAAAGGAATAATAGTTACATATTTTTATGTTTATGAAGCCCATTTCCTGGTTTCGGTTACATTATATTTTCGCCATAGATGACAGACGATTTCTCAATTCTCTTATGCAGCAAGCAGTATTAAGGAGCTTCATTCCAAAATATGTACTTCAAAATTGCATACCTACCTAATGTAATATTACAAAACGTATAAGCCATGATAAGCTTAGTAATAACTATTAAAAAGTCAACGTTGCCACATTAAAAAAAGTTGAAAAAGTATGGAAAACTGAATTTTCACCTTCAATATCATCGGCCAAAGGTAGCGATATAAGTAGGACGTTGAGTCGCTGTGCTCGATAAACCACGCAATAGTTTGTAGAGGCGATTCCAGAAAACGGTCGTTTTGCGATTAGATCAGCGAGCCGGCATGAGAGGGGCAGGAAGCGGGCAAGCAGGGGGTGCTGTTAATTGCCCCGTTTTGTGAACACGGTCGGTGGCGTGCTCCGTGGGTAATCAGCAACTGCTGACTGATTGCTTTTTAAATAGGTTTTATGCCCACAAAAATATTTCGTATGAACTCAAGAAAAGAACGAAGGAAACTTCGAACATTACGACTGTGCAAACTTATCAGACTTATCGCGGCGTTGCGTTGAGTTGAAAGACCCTGATCGATGAAGGCGTCTACGAATTTTTGTCGACGTTTGTGGGATTGTGGTTCCCTCGTGTCCTTGCATACACAATCAGATACCATACTTAACTACCAGATCCATACTTAACTATAAACAAATATTTGATAATGTAATTTCTTTAATAAACATACATATTTATTCTTTCTTATTACTAGTAGGTGCACAATTATTTGAATCATTATTTAGTATGTTTTACTGAATTGCATTCAAAAAAGGTTGACATCTTAGTAAGAAATGTTTCAGTAGACACTCTTAGACAACTGCGGCACTAATTGAAAGTTTTAACCGTCTTATCGGCTTAGCAATCTTCCTGCATTTAATTACACTTTCGATATTGGTTTCGTTGCGATCGTGACGTCAAAATTGTATGGTACATTTACATCGAAGTCGTGGTACATAAGTCCCACTGCAATATCAAAATGAGACGATTACGTACATCTTGCAACTTAGTTGATGTTATAAGTTGCATAGTCCGGAACTCGGGCTGCCTAGCAGCCGCCAGTGAAGTCTAGTAACTGCATTAAACATTATATTGTTCTGCTAACTGTACGGTTTTCAGTAGTCGTCCAATTTTTACAAGTAAATAATGTGTGCAATATATTGTTCGAAATAACCGACAAAAAGATCAGATGAATTATCAAATGATAATAATAAACTCATCGTTCCATAGACATTAGAAATGAAAAACAACTGGCGTGTTGCTTCGTTTATTTATTTTTGGATTATTTTTTTCTGACTTCGACTAAGTATGTAAAAAAATTTCACGGTTGATTTTATATAGGAGACTTATTAACTACTTACTGGAAAGATAAAGAAAACCACTGTGCAACTTATCGACGCATTCTGAACCAGATCCAATGACGTCGTAGTGACAGAGACTTCACCGGCGTTATATTCTCATTAACTCACCACGAGAAAGGGAAGTTCGGTTGAGACTCTAGGGCGAATGGAAGGAACCCTTTCATACTAAACAAAGTATGTATCGCTATTAACATGGGTAAAGGTGTCTTATCTTATGACGGTCAAGACTAGTTAGAAGATGAAGGACAATAAATTAGCAGCGGCGAAATCAGCAACATCAATTACAAGATTAAATCCATGTTAGTGTAGTACAAAATAGTTCTTTCATGAGTTCACTAATATTAGGTAAATTCAAAAATTTACTTTCAGTGCGTCTTTAGATGTATTCCTGAAAATAAAACGTTTCCTTATCATGTTTCGCTAAAACCAGCCAATAGATCGCCTAGTGTATCGCAGGCCTTATAAATGGAGATAGCACACACAATTTAACATGCTCCTATTAGCGTAGTGCGAGCCGATGGCGTGACTACACGGCGTTTTTACTCAGCTACAACGCTACTAGATTTAAGTGTTTGTTACAAGTCTTAACTGCCGAAACTAATGAACTAGACGGCTTTTTACAATATTACTCGTTTAATCTACAGCCTTAATCGGTATCCGTTTCGCTTGGTCGGATATTTATGTGTTTGCGTTTATATTACGGCAGCTTCAGTGACAATGACGCAAAAAAAACTGTTCCAGACACATAAGCTCATGTTGAAATTTAAGGCCGTAGTCACAGACTAGAACAAAACATTTAAAAACACTTGTAAATAAATGTGTACCATATTATTATGCATTATGGTGGAAGTGTGATCTTATAAATTTAGAATATCTAATTGGAATAATTCAGGTATTTTTTGTTAGAACATTATTATTATTCTTAGACTATTTCATACCTAAGCAAGAACCAGTAGCTATTCATAACAAAGCTATTAATTAGGCTACCTCATTACAAATGGAAATTAGGTATTTAAATACATATTCAGACCAACATACTATATTTAGGATTTGTGTTCATTATTTTTTCCTTTATTTTAATCATGATTTTATTTTATAAACGTGTAGACTGTAGATATGTGTATGTATGTTTACACCGGATGTTAGGTATAATGCACACTTTAAATATTAAGAGGCTTTACCATTTTGGTTTTGCGGTAACACGTGTTACGTAGGTGCTCAACTTGAATTCAAATTTTGCTACGGCTTCTTATGATATCAAGCACTTCGAAGAAATATAAAAATGAGATAAAAGTGTAATTATAACCTTATATAATATTGTTAATCAGAATGATACCGCAAAGGCTTGCGACCTTAGGTATGTTTGGGTATTAATTTAATATCATTTGTAAATACTCCACTCAACTTTAATATTTAAAAGCTTTTATTGAACTTGAAATGACTTTTAGTTAAGTAATAATATGTTTGCTGTGGACAAGTATTATCTTAACTAGAATTACTTCCTTTGATCCTATGAACATAGCCTACGAAGTTTAAATTTTACAAGTAAGAACTGCAACTGCACTTAGGGTTGGCTGCGGGCGACGCACAGGAATTTCATAATTATGAACAGCACAGTAGGTACATTTTTCTTCACTATTAACAGGTGATTTTATTTTTTAAACATTTTTTTATTACGGCTGTAGGTATATCGTATTGAGAAAAAAATTTAAAAATTTCTAGTCACTTTTATTTTGAAGAATATAGGACATAGGTAGGTCTAAGTATACCTAATTATCTTTGAAATTCTTCTATGTTATATTTATTGTATATTCATACTGTATTGTTTGGTAAATGAGTGAATGAAAACGAGGGCTTTTTAATTGACAACATTTTAATTACAAAACACCACAAAATCTATTAGGCATAAAATGCCAAATTCCGGATCGCTTAAGTACATCGCTGTATAGCTACAATAGTTCGTAGGTACAATACTGTATACCTAAACTTATCTTTAAAACTGTGTATTTAATACTAACAATACATACATTATAATATTATATTCATTTATACACATTTTATTTGCACAATGTCACGTCATTTTACATGAAAAGGAATTTTATCCAAGAACTAATTGGTAGCGATTTTTTTCCTGGTAGATTAACAACAAGTCAGTTTTGGTGTTATTATAAATAACAATTAATTTAGTTAAATAATATGTTGTACCTATTTAAAATGTATTCATAGCAGATTTCCTGCAGATAGGATTCCTATTAGCTTTTAATTATTGCCTTAAAAGCTGCGAATGTTTCTAAAAGGCATGACGTTTTCATTTGCTCATATTAATCTTGTACTTTGTCTAGCAGTTATTTCCCATAACATTATGTGTAACATGCATCTACCTTGCCTTTTGGATAACATGGTAGGTACCTATGTACAAAGATTGAATTAAATGTTTGTTTGTAATGTTTGTGTATTTACAGTAAATAAATAGTATTTGTTACTTTTATATTGACAAAGTAACGGATATGAAGTGAAGTCGAAGTTCATTTAACAATTAAGTACTAACCAAGTAAAACTTTGTGAGAAAACTAGCATATTTTCCCAGCAAATATATAATTTTTTCATTGATTTTGCAATTAATATGTATTACTTTTTACGGTGGATACCTAGTCTCGAGGTCAACTAGGTGTACTAACTACACAGGTGAGTAGGTTAGGTACGTAGGGGATGACAATAATGATATTTTTGTATGTCGAAAAAATTACCATAATTATGGTTATCGATCGATTAGTGCACTTAAAGTGATAATATTGTTAGTTCAAATAGATGTTTCATTTCTACTTTACCAATCAAAATACATTTTCAGATGAGTTAAATCGAGCATTAATGAATCTCACATTCTATCGTTCAAAATCGACGCGCAAAGTGCTGTAAAGTTAAGTGTGGTTAAATAATATTATATAACTTCAGTTTTATCAATTTATACACATGAATGTTCAAAGCACGTAACTAGTGTGCCTTCTATCTATTCCTTACCCGACATCAGGTCTATTATTATACATTATGGTCTTTACCTATATATTATGTACTCTAATCTGAGCTTATAATATCACATTAATTATTTCGGACACGCGTTGTCCACTAAAACACTCTCTGCGAGACTAATCTCGAAAACGTAAGAAGTCCATTCACTGGGTGTATGAAAGCAGAAGTGCTACAATGTTTAAATATCGTTATTTAGTCCTCGTGTAACGGCGATTGACGTGACCGGACATCGCAGTCGCAGGCTTCACTAAAGTTCACAACGCATCACATCTCTGCACTAGTATGTCTTCTGTCTAAACGTTTGTCACGAGAGTCACTTTCAGTTCTAAAACTACTTGTACGTAACTTACTAATATGTAACGTTTTTATATACAGTCCTTCACTGTTCTTAGACGTGGATCGGTTCGTCATCGTCCTCGTCGTCGGTGCGTCGTTCGAGAGACGGTTCCCCTGGGGACCGTGGGGGAGGCGCGGGGCTCCCCGGGTCCAGGTCGGGCGAGGGCGTACGCCGGGCTTGAGCGTAGTACCCCAGCGCTCCGAGACCTGGGGCCCCGAGAGACCCGAGATGCGCTGAGGGCCCCGGCAGACCCAGACCCAATGGAGGAACGCCGGCTAGCGACGCGCCTGGGTATAACCTGTGTAAATAACGCTTTGTCATCAAATGTATTTTTTTCCAATTTTTTTTTTCATAAGAAAATAAATTTTTATATGTTTGGGACGGATTCTTTAAAATTAACATTACCTACCTCTCTTTTTATTTCCTAAACATAAAAAATACATCTTGAAAATCGCATTGTAATCTTCGATTTTTGAAGCGAATAGGTAACTTACAGATTTACTACAAAAACGACTTTTTCGATTGCCTTCCACACTTATTACCCCTCATCTTCCACTGTTAAAGACTCAAGAAACTCACCGGTACGGCAATGGCTTCTGCAAGGTGTTAGCGCTGGCGGAGGCTGCGGCGGCGGCGGTGGCGGCGGCCTGCCGGTAGTACAGGTCGGCGGCGGGCGCGGGCTGCGCGGGGTACGTGGGCACCGCTGGCCAGTAGCCCCCGTACAGCCGCTGCAGGGCCGCGTAGTTACCAGCTTCAGCCAGCAACTCCAAGCCTACCGCTGTTTGGCGCTTCCATTTCGTCCTGGTTAACAAGAAAAACAGACACTTGTAAGAAGGAATAAACGTTTTATTGAGCACTAAGATAACTTGGCAATTGTGATACGAAGGGTGCTTTATTAGGTTGCCCAATTAGTATACTTAGGTATTTGAATGAAATGATTGTCTGTTTTCAGAGGTAGTAAGTGGCATCACATCTGTGATCAAATTTGATTGGAACTAAAGATTGTAAATAAGTATTTTCAGAAATAAGCTTTAGGTAGCTATAAAATCGGTACCTATGGTTTCAACTGCACAATAAAACGACATTTTCTGAATATTTAACTTTGTAATGAAACATAACGTAAAGGTTGTGGACATTAAAGGATCTTCAATTACATTTTGAAAGTGCTTCTAAGTGGAGCATTATTAAAATTAAAATATCCTACACAAAAAATGAACAAAGCATTCACGGCCCATTAAAATATTATATTAATTGTCGTGCGGTTTGTGCGAATGCAAGAAATCGTACTCGACAATACAGTTCATGGTACATTGGAAACTTAAATCGGCTCTAAAATTGACTAACATATCGTTTACCGACCCTTTGCCCATAGATCACTGAGAGCTCCGCTCATGACCCCGCTCGTCATCAAATTTGTCACAGGCTATCGAGAATACAATAAGGACACCGCAGTGTATTGTGTAATAAAAAAATAAATAAAATAATAAATTTGACAAAACGTCTTGGGCACTCGTATGTTCGACGGAGCGTGGTAAAGTACTTTAATTTGATTTATTTGATTCATCTGAAAAGGGTGAACTGGTATAAATTACGCGATATTACGATAGGGATGGCTCAGATGTTTTTTAATGTTGTATTTTATCATTTTAAATGCGTACTTATTTGGCTTTTTGGGAGAAAGTTTTAGATTAAGAGGTATAGTTGGGTATTTTTGCATAGGTATATTTGCATGGAGTTTTTATCGACTTTTCTAATTTTTAAGGGTTTTTTTTATTGTTGCTATAATGTGTTTGAAACTCTATTAAATGCCCATTTTTCTAGAAAAAAATAATACGTACCTACCTAGGTATCCCAGAGAGAACAATACTTAATTAATTTTGTGATAAACTTTAGGTATTATGTTTTTAATTTAATTTGGAATATTATAAACAATAGTTATTTTGAATGAAAAATAACTGTATTCGAGAAGATCGGGAGAATTGAAAAGAAAATATAAAGTTTAACAGAACTAACTTAAATAAAGAAAAAAATAAAATAGAGACACATTCAATCAGATATATTTTACATTATAAAGTTTTAGTAGAAAATAACATACCTACATATTACTCGTATTAACAATGGGTTAGGTTTCCAAAGTGCAATTCAGAATTGCTGCTAAAAATATTTTTCCCCAATAGCGAATTAAATTAAATTCGTTCTCCGCTCTTCAGTCGTTTCGATGTGGTTGGTATTGTCATTGAGTGAGGTTTTTATTAATTCGAAGGGAGCTTTTATTGCATTGAATTATCATTGTGATTATTGTAGGGATGAGCATAATGTAGGGGGCTGAGGTGAGGGGTGCGGGGTGCGGGGAGCGGCGTAGACGCATCACTGGTTACCTCGTTAATTAATTTCTATAAATGGATCATTTAATTTTATTAAATGTAAATGAGGGGGAGTTTGGTGTTTTGTTATTGGAATGAGTTTTATTAATGTTGGTTTATTAGTTTTGGTCGGAGAACATTTTGTACTTTACATAAGTGTTAATAATAATACCTACTCGGTAGGTAGGTATTCGTACGACAATAAACTTTTGATAAAATTATTTTGATACAATAAAAATATACAAAAGCAATTTGTACTTAATTGATTAAATTACATTTTAATGATGTATGAATAAAGGTTAAAATAAAAATATCGTAACAGTCATAGGTGTAACTAAAAAGTTGTAAAAAATGAAGGACGATTGACTAAGTATCTTATACTCGTAATTAAAATTTAGACTTCACACAAAAATGTCACTCAATGAATATGAATGTCTAAATAAAAGGCGCGCGGCGAAAGATATCTTGATTTGTTTTTTTTGTTAATATTGAATCATATCAGTAGCTGACAACTGATATGAATCCCGCTCGCATTAATCATCTATTATGACGGTTATTCTGAGGAGCGAACACTCAAGAGCACTTATTTAATTGTCAAGTGCTGAATGAGAGGCAATCTGCTCAGTGACACTATTCTTTTTATTACCGCGGGCTTTTGAACAAAAAGCTCGCCCAGCGCACTTGAATTTGGCCTCACATCTCAAGATCTCTCGACAGATAGTATGTTCTTCTCTCTCTAACACGTACGAATCGAGATTGGAGCGCCTGTCTTTCGTCTCTGTCTCGCAGTCCCCCGGTGGAGTCTGAGTACGCTCCGCCCAGTGGTTTAGTGATTTGATGCTGCGTGAACTGATTCAATTGTTGTTAGAAGTGGTCCATTCCGAAACGTGCCTTAACCGTTCAAGTTAAAGACGAAAATCGTCCGGTAAAACGATCCCGCTTACGACCTCTCCGAGGGGGAGGTTGTTTATCTCGAGTCGAGTTTTTGGGCGACGTGATGCGAATTCGGTTTGTATATCCGACAAACAAAGAACACATTCATCGATCCAAACCGTTTGCGCTACACTTGGCACTTAGGCTTGTTCGTTTTGGAGCCAACGGACCAATTTAAGCTTCGTACGAACGTTATTTATACGCTGCTTAGAAAGTTTCAGAAACATGTTTGAACGAGTTCTTATGGGAATTGTTTGAAGTTCGAGCGCCTTTATGGTTATGATAAAGTGTTTTTAGGTTTACATTACATAACGCGGGGAATATGACAGTAAACACTCGCGGTAAATATTTCAGGGAGCTGTTCATCATCAACTTACCTACTACATCTACTACCTACTTTTATATTGATAGATACATTTTGTTAGCTTAGAGAACTAAACGTATGCATTTCATAAAACAATGCCATCCTTATGTGTCTTTTTTCGAAAAGATTACTTGTACCTAAATATTGTTTTGTTACTTCATACAAAGTTGTTAATGCAGTTTTACTACGAAATAAATATGTAGGTAGGACTACACAAGTACCTACCTAAATAGGAAGATGGTAGGCCTTTGGGCGTGGAATCATACACGTCCATTAACCCGGCCCCTGGAAGAATAGAGTTACATTCTCTATTCTTCACTT
>DWKA01002841.1:0-10175 GCA_018249155.1 Panoquina ocola ocola
TTTGGGCTGTGCGTTGATAGATCACTATGTCAGTCAGTCAGTCAGTCAGTCACCTTTGAGTTTTATATATTTAGATGTTAGCAATGTATGTCACACACATTGACAATATCAAAGGCATCACGAATGTTACTACACGATAAAAAAGACAGTAAAAAGGAAAGAAAGTAATGGCTTTCAAGCATCCAGCTAACTCAAGCAAATGCATGGTTTCTAGCTAGCCAGGATTAACAAGTCATACCCATATCCTATAGCTTCTTACTATGCACTGGTCTACTGACATGGGATTAAGGTCTTGTCGCCCAACACAGAAAAAATTGTTGATGTTATTCTTAAATCAATATTTTTTCACACCCAAATTAAAGTTACTAGAAACATGAATATTTTTATTAATAAAGCTGTCTGTCTGTAAAACTATAAAGCTTATAAAAAATCTTTTTAATTTCACTTTAAAATGATTGTGCACATAGATTAAACAATAAGTATTAGGTATATGTACTCCTTTTTATCTTGACTGTATGAAAATATTCATAAACAAAGTGACTAAGCATTATTGTTAAATCCTGCCTACACGAAATTTAACATCATATCTATCTCTTCAATAATTAAGCTATTAAATTGAACACACCATAAAGCCCCTTTCATATGCTAATCATAGACGAATAAAATAGTGGCTTGCATAGGATTCAATTCCATAGTCTAATACATTAGGGCTGCTACCACGGACTGTTACATTAAAATATTACCACCTCCGTAACATCTGTTCTTAATCTTGAACACAAAGAACAGCCTTAGGTTAAAAGGTGGGTAAAACTCATGTTTAACTCATTACGGACTATTTGAAGTAAATATTAATGAGATAAGATATAATTAGACTAAAAAATAAGGCAATTTGTGCACGTAAGTGTACCAGAGTGGTAACCCTGAGTGTCAAATAGTAACTTGTAAAGCATCCGGAAATGTGTGGGTATGACGCGCCACCATGGAACAAAACTAAGGAATGTCGGCCTAAAAAAGCCCCTCGACCACACCTATAACCTATTCATCATTTAAAACAAAAAATAATGTATTAGCATCAGGATACTGCCTCCTAAGAAGTAACTGCCTAATTTTAATACAAGATATTTGTGGACTGTTTTATTAAGTTCGCTGAGTGGGAATGGATTAAAATCAAATAGTTGAAATAATACCCCTTCCTATTAGCCGATTGATATTAAGATACACACAGAAATTTGTATTTCTAATGACAATTCAAATACGTATATTTTGTAAGTGATGATTTAATAAGTCCAAAATTAATTACTATGGTGAATATAAGATTCACGTTATCGGAAATGCAAGGTTAAGATGAGGTCTTGCATCAAAGAGTGCGCCACAATATCAATTCAACGAAAACTCGACGCAATAGCGGCGTCATTTTACGACGGTTACAACCCGCGCAGTAACCACTTTACGATCGACACATCCCCTTTAGGGTCCTGTTCTATCAACAACGAATATCGAATGTAAAATAAAAAAAATATGTTTTATTTCATCAATATACTTATGCACGTATTTTTTTGTTCTACTACTTTTTTGGTTTCGTTGCATTTAAATTAACACACTATCAATTGATGGAAAATTATACACAAAAGCGGCGTCGTTTTACAATTGTTACAACTCGCGCAATAACCACTTTATGACCGACACATCGCCTTACTTGGAGCATTCGCTTGTAATGAAATGTTTCAGATTCGATTTCAAGCATTACATTACAGTATTGCCTGACTTGCGAACATTCCTCACTTAGAACATTCGACTTGTAACGTTTCAGATTCTATGTAAAGAATTTAGTTGATTCTGTATTCTTTTCATAAAAAATTATTGTTTTTTTATCTGTATCGTTTCATCGTCGTCGGTGGTTCAACTGTTTCATTTGCTATTTTGTTTAAAGTTAGCGGTATAACAGCGTCTCATACAATGATGGCGACTGCCTAATTTTCGTTGCGGCTCCAACATTGACAATCGCCCCTTTAAACTTTTATGTTACGACGAAATTGGTCAACACGGTCCATGAATTTTTAGTACCCTACGTTTTTCCTTTAAGACCTGACAAAATCAACCCTGAATTGTTTGTTATTTCTTACTAAAATATCTACAAAATGTCATGATTATTTCGATATTACTATTGTTTCAATAACAAGATAACAATTGTAAGGTTATAGTAGAATACAAGTAGTCAAGTAACATTCATGAAATAAATGTTCTGTAATAAAAAAGAATATTTAATTTAAATACTTCTAAATACTCCGAAATATTACGCATTATTTATTTAATTTTACGCTGTAAACTCTGGATACTAAGAATAATTATCATTGTCTTCAACGAATAGGTAATATTTATTTCAAGAGCTTTAGAAAATAATAATAAAGACGATGAAGAATAGACTATCGAAAACAACCTTGGGTTTGTTATTTTTATTCCAGCACTATAATAATAGATACATTTGGAATGGGATTTCTGAAATACCAAGTAATTACTATCTAACCACTCCGCTTTGATTACTTTAGTTTGAAGCGAAACAATGGACAAAAGAATAACACACGGGACCACAAAACAGACGAATACTTTCTATATTCTCAGGTATTGATGCTAGAACTATGTCGTTGACTTGCTAATGTAAGTTATGTGAGAAGTTTGGAAATGTACACTTTGTTACCTGAAAGGGGTTTCATAAAACTGAATTATAGCCATAACCCTAACTTGGTTTTGAGGATCGTCATAAAATACCATCTTGGGCGCTCGCAGGACGCGTGGCGGAGACTGTTGTTAAATTTTATGGAAACACCACCGAGTACAATGGAAATATGTAAATTAGACAAACATCAAACTTTGTCACATACAAAGTACTTTTATGTTCATCGCTTTGCGTGAATGTTTCTAATCATCAGTTACGCAAACTTGAGGACTTGAATTGAAAGATACTCTTTAAAATGCTAAAACGGCAAAAATATGTTAGTGAATAATGATCCTTGAAGAATAATTGATTTAATTTTTTTTACAACGTCTCCAAAATCATACTAGTAGAAAAAACATCATCATTAAAATCAGTTGACTAAATAACAACAGTGTGTAGAAAATTAATGACACACCTTGTTGTTTTGTTAAAAAAAGGGATTTTCATACTGACGACGCAATTAAAATTGTATGAGTACCGGTGTAGCAATGAACTCGCTATAATTTTATACATCATAGTGTCTCTTTTGGTTCAAATTTAAATTCATAACGTGAACATTCACAATATTCTATTCATCTAAATGCAAATACCCACCCAAAGTATGCTGTTAGTAAGTACATGAAATTTGCAGTAGGCAAGACTTAAGTTGTTCGACATAAAATGGTTGAATTCTGCTTTCTCTCAAAATGCTGTTTAAGGGTTCCGTCGACAATAATATAATTTTACATTTAAATAAGAAAATTTAATAAATTAGTAAACTAGAGTGAGAGGAGATGAAGTATGTTAGTATGTTTACTTTAAAACATTACTTTGCAAAAGACAAATACTCGGGAGAGTATTAGTATTTAATTAGAGTCAAGTGTCAACCCCGCACCCTCATTCCCCTTGTCGCGAGCGGCCTGTACAATACAAATAAGACATTAATAACAATCACGATACTAAAACAGACATTTATCTGTCACATAAATATCTTCCCCGGCCAGGAATCAAACCTGGAATTAGCTTCACTACCAACTAGGCAACGGGGGGTCGTCAAATACTGAATACCGTCCTAACATTTCAACCGGTTCTAACAAGAAGCTTACCGAGAGATTTCTTTGAAACTACTCTCATCTATTGATAAGGAGAATCGTTTCTCTGTCACGGTATATAATGCTTGAACTTCATCTTTCACTCCTCTCCCAAAGCTTACCCTTTTAACTTCAACAATGCGTCAGCAAAAATGTTTCATTCTCGTGTCACGTCTCTAAAATCCCCATTGTATGAACATTCGGCATGTGAACGACGAAATAAAAAAGCTCATCAGTGCTTAAACGCTTGATTTATCATTTAAATATGAATACTGTCATAATGTGATAATAAAATTCGCGTTACAATAAAGTTAAAACATCGAGTTGTTATCATTATTTACAAGAGGTGTGGGTGTCGAGTTATTCGTTTAATTGTTTCGAGAAACGTATAGCTTGTTAGGAACTAGCCAAACTCAATTTTATGGGCGCCATAAATTATTGTCGTTTCAATTTCAATACAACAACTTGCCAAAGCTCGGCCGTATACGATTGAAATTAGTTTTCGTTTTTTATGCTTGAATTATGCGGTATGGTCGATTCACTCATAGATTCCAAGTGCTTTGAAGGATGATTAATAGGTGAGTTGAGAAAAAGCCGGCTATTACATCGACCTCCTGCAATTCGGCGCCGGAGGCAGCGCAGGCGCCGTGCGTTTTCGCCGCCCACACTCGCCGGCTTATCTGCGTGTTCTCACACAGAAATTTACACATGCTCGCGAGTATCAGCGGCTCGTAATAACGCTGTCGCATTTTACTCGTATCTGTACCGGCTGCGTGTGGACCGCGGCGTTACTAACCAACAAGGCGTGGGCGAGCCGCGACTGCTGCATTTTATAACTTTTTTATTCTATTGTCACTCGAGCGCGCGACGTAACCTGGAGAAAAATAAATTTCACCCGTTATCTAAATGTCAAATCGTTCGGTTTCGATCGAATCAGTTTCCAAATAGTTTTAATAAATCTCCTTTTACGGCGGCCGGAGCGGGCGGCGAGCGATAGCGGCGGAGGCATTACAGATTCACGCTGCGTTATCGTGTTTTACTTTGTTGTGACTAGCGCGGTTGTTCGGCAACAATAGCTTTAATTGAAAGAGTGTCAATAAATTTGTCGCGCTGGTCCTGTGCGTCGCCGGTGGTCCCGATAAACTTGATCGTCCCATGACGTTGTGACACGTCCCGAAGGATCGGACCCTTGTTCTGGCGGAGAACCGTTTGTTTTTACCCGACGCCGACCTTGTCTTCATTACGATAAATCTTCCAGAGGGCTTATCTTTCAAATAATCGATTCGCTATCTTGTCTTACTTAACTATTGAGGCCGGGTCTATGACAATACCGATAATGTTAACAGAACTAATAAAGTTTTTAACGCAATGGTGTATTTAATGTTTAAAGGATCTTCTTGTTGGAACGGAATAATTGTTTTGTAGGTCTATAATTATATTAATGGACTGTATTATTGCGGGTTGATAACTTAGGCCTATTAGCACTTTAGTTTCTTAGAAACTTTTTGAATTTATTTTCTCACGGTGCGTCTCCGCCCACGGTCGCTTCTACGAATACGTGTCTACTTAGGAGTGGAACTTTGTGTTCATAATTTAGTTGTAACAATGATATGGGAATTGTACCTGTGTTTGGATACGACATTAGTACGTACATAAATTTTGTGGTCGGTTGAAATCAATGGAAGGAAATTATTGACGTACTGTGCTCATTCAGTAGATTGAGGTATTAGTAATAATTTGTTATCTTCGAGACTTAACTTTTCGAGTTCTTACCATTAAATTTATTTATTCATTTAAAAGTTTGTTTGTGAGCCAGAGTATGGATGGATAAATCCACGTGAAAAATTAATAAGAAAACAAGCTCACACAATACGCACACTAATTTTGACATTTTGTCTTCGTGTTAAAAAATTTATCGACTATGCAAAAATACCAAAGTGAAAAATTACAAGCACTTGCATTAACATTGACATAAAAAAAGACATTTTAAGAGTAAAATTCAGCAGGTACCCACGCCCAAACTGGCCTGAAATTGCCATGTCCATAAATGAATTCCTGGCTTAATGGTTTTACTGTTGCCCACGTTTGGACCCAAACAATTCACACCCGATAATCATCTGAGATAAACCGGCGGCGGTGCGTCAGCGTGAAATCACAGAAATTACACACGTCGCCAGATTTAGACATTGTGCCCGAAAAAGGGTACTGAAGTAGTAAGGTTAATGCATTACAATACACTTTTTGTTGAGGGACGTAATTTACACTACTCCGTGAAGACAGCTCAATACACGTTTAGAATTGTCAGAAAAAAAAATAGTTTCTGTCATAAATAATTTAACTTAAGTCAAGTTATTTTGTTTATGTCCAAGTTATTTCTGTTGAAACCAAACCCCTTATCAAATAAAATATAAAAGTTGAAAATATAAAAGCAACAAATTAATTAGGTACAGGTACGTACGTATTTTCTTACTTAGAAATCTTTTCGTATATATTAATAAAATTTCGATTTATGTTATTAAAATTTGTTAGAGAACAAGTAATCTAATCAAATCCGCTTTAGTGAATTCTCAAGTATCAATTTCCGATTACTTAAATCAGGCTTTATCAGCATTACCTTTTATCAGAGCCTTCACTCGCCTTACTCGTTCTCGCGAAATAGGCACGGGTTCAATCAGTAGCTTCAATGGGGTCGAAAACGGCCCTCCACTGAATAAAATTGCCACCCAATCACGCGACGAACCACAAGGCTTCCAATAACCCTCAGCTAAAATATATGGACGATTTGAAGATTTCTTCGTTCTTGTTTCAAAATTCAAAACATCACTTAAGATACCAATATCACCTTTAAGAATTTTACGCACAAAAATTTTAAACGTTCTACGTCCCTGTTTCTTGCCAACGACACTTGAGAATTTAGAAATCTTTCCCGTAAAAATATACTTCGAATCAGCCACGACACGTCTGAGGGTGTCAATATTTTTAAACATCGAACCGTTGTAATAACACTTCGGAACATTACCGTCAGCTCGTATTATTGTATTTCTTTTTTTCATCTTTTCTTTTATCGTGAAATCGGAGTTTACCGGTAAAATTGTCTGGAGGAAAACAGTCAGGATTATTATCATTACTATGTTGGCCATTTTGTGGTTTGTGGGTTGTCATTTATTTTTAACACTTCCGTCATAATGATTGTAAGTTTTGTTTGAAAACATTTTTATTTTCGTGCGCAGAACGATTGAGTTCGTACGATTTCAACGCGTTGAGTTGATTGAATAGGTGCGCTCGCGCAGCTCTCCGTTGAGCCACTGGAGGTTTTATCGCGCCCACTGCAACTTGCAGCCTGTTTTTGTTATGTTAATCTTAAAGCTCTTCACTAAGCCTTCAAGAACACTTAACAAAATAAACATGATTGCGAATTCAAGAACCCAGTCGATTTGTTGGCGCCGGCTTTCTTGTGTTCGACGGAGAAATGATAAGCTGATGGCTTTGTCTGGTATTTTAATATCAGTACTTACCAATTATATTATTTAGAGCCATAGAATTTTGGAATGTACAATGTACAATGATTATAATCACTCAATACTGCTGAGCTCAAGTAATTTTTCCAAAATTAGTTACGATGGTATGCCAAGCTACCCAATATACCTGTCTGTCATTCCCAAGAATCGTTCAGACATCCTAGCACTTCGTTATAATGAATAATAATCCACATACGATATAATTTCTTTTTTTTAATACGGAATATAACTTCAACTACCAAGCTACTACTTGTAATTTTAAACCCTCAAAAATAATTAGAATTATGTGGTGTCTAAACTATTAAGCAATCACGCAACCCCTGGAATCTATCGATACACTAACAAAGTATAGAGAAGAACCTATAGATAACATTATGTATTTTACTGAAAATAGGTACGACAGTTACTCGATTTTTAAAATTTACTTATTTCTACCGCACAAAATTTAGTTGAGTACAGTTAATTCCATAATTAATACAAGTCAGTTGCAACTTTGATTTTCGTATAGTAGGATGTAGGTTTGAAACAGTTTTAATAGGTAGGTACCTATAATAAAATTTAAAATGAACAAATGTTGAACATCTTAAAACACTGAAGAGGAGATAGCAAAAAATATTTGCATACGTTGAGGTTTTAAAGATCTATGAGGTCCACACTTTGAGTAGGTAAGTATGACCAAAGTGTACGTAACGTGACCAAATCGACCTCGCGCGCTCATTCTTTGGAGTAGCTACTCTTATTTTATTACAAGTTTATGCTGCATACAATACAATGAAAATACTAAACGTGCTTCTACATTGAAAATTTCACAACCAATGTAAAATAACAAGTGCTTTCGCATGGTTTTGCAAATATCACAATTGTGTATGAAATCTAATTATTACAAAAGGCTGAACTCTACTTCCGTGGTCCTACGCGTTTAATTTCAAAATTTAATTGAAATTTTTTTCTCGGGTATTATCATAGATGATCATGTAATTTTTAGCTTTAAAGCGCTGAGCATTGTTCGTATGTAGGTACTTATAAGGTTTTATTGGTTATTATTTGCTAACGATACGCCTAACTTTCAAATGCAAATGCAAGATACTTGGAAATATAAAAAGATGTAACTTGGTCTTCGCCCATCGAATAAGTTATACACTCTATTCTTCAGCCGTTCAATTTATGTTAAGCATTCCATACGAGCTATTAATAACATGTCAACATTCTCAGTAAAATAGTATAAAATATTTTCTTCACAGCGATGTAAGTGTAACTGAACTTCGCGCTTGTCAACCACAGATTCCAGTTAGAATGTTATGCAGCTTAGCGCCTTTTATTTCCACATTTGCATACTATTGGCATGTAAACGCGGCAAAATATTGTGTACAAAATGATCATAATACGGTTACATTGTACACAAATAGCACAAAATTATATTATATTAGGTATATTGATATTGCATTTAGGAATATATATAAAATTTTAATGCCTCTGACAAAAAGCGTATAGCTTATGTAGGTAAACGAAGTACCAAAAACAAGATAAAATTATCATGCACTCAAACGAATTATTAGAACATCACTTTTAATTTTATACTCAAAGAAAAATATCCAAATAAAGTTAGTGCTCGTTGTAGATATTTATGAGTCGTTATCTATTAGCAATCTGCACTTACTAAAATGACAATAGTAAATTAGATGGCTCATTCTCAGTATTACTATAGCCTCAAGAGTAATTATTAAAATTTTATCAGCCCGTAATACATCCGTTAGCAATAAATTAAGCTGATCAATTGTTCATACTTCGGCTTTGGTGTTGTTGATCGAAGTGTTCATACATTCATATTTTTAAACTTTAGCTTACAGAGCTTAAGCTTCTACATAAATCAAATTTATTTTAAGAAATAACTACGTCTTAATAAGTTTATTGCATAAATATAGGTACTTTAAATTGATATAATAATACCTAGACTTGCCTTACCTTTCAACACGACTGTGATTGATAGGGTTAACCGTGACGAATGTAATATGTCTCTGTCGATAAAAAAGTTGATTTTCCTTCTCCGCTCTACTCGATAAATGTCAGTGCGTAAATTGGATTTTAGTATCATATTTTATTTATTTCATATTTTATACGTAGGTAAATATAGATAAATTACTACAAAAGTAATTATGTAATGTTTAAACAGATTTAGATAAAAATACATAATTATTTAGGACGTGTTCTTAAGATCTTTTGTTTCTTCTTTCAAAAAGCAAATAATGTCGTACCTATGACAATGTTTCAACGAATTAGAAAATTACAAATCTTTTTTTAAGTAGATAAGTACAGCACCAACCTGAAAATGATATAAATAATACTTATTATACAAGAAAAGTAAAGTATTGTTTAAAAATTTTAAGTGATTAGTTATTTTTACATTAGAAAAGTAATTTTAACTACAACGAATTAATCATATCGCACACAGAAACTGTATGTAAGCTGGCCCGAGATTTGCAACGAACCAAGAAATGACTTGCGATAAAAACTTACAGAAGGTCCATAGAAAATCCTTATTTCCTTCGTTCGTGCCGCAAGTGCATCTTGGGCCTTTGTGGATGGATTGAACAAGCGATAAGCGTCTACGTTTCATTACCTTGTAGTCACTACTTGTCTTGTATATTAGCAGTAACATACTGTATAGGTATATGTTTTACATTATATTACAGTCGCCGAACAGTTTTAAGATCAATTAAAATCTGAAATTAAGAATACGCTTTCCAAAGCGAGGGTGGATTACAATACTGTAATCCACTCTTTATTAACTGTACTGATTCATCTATACTAATATTATAAAGCTGAAGAGTTTGTTTGTTTGATTGAACGCGCTAATCTCAGGAACTACTGGTCCGA
>DWKA01002842.1:0-10174 GCA_018249155.1 Panoquina ocola ocola
ATGTTATAACGTAGGCATCCGCTAAGAAAGGATTTTGATCAATTCCACCCCCAAGGGGATAAAATAGGGGATGAAAGGCAATACTCTTAACGCGAGCGAAGCCGCGAGCAAAAGCTAGTTACTTATAATTCCCTTACACATTTTAACTGTCTCATAAAAAACTTATATTAAATTCAGTTAGTGACCAATATAAAACGGCATAATAATATTCAGACCTGATCAGTCCGCTGACATAATTTCGTAGCGCTGATGCTACTCAACGGCGCCAATGGTCCGCTCGGCTGTCGCGCGACCGCACCTTGTCAGCTCGCAAATTGACGCGGATTGTTGTCGGCAGATCTTTGTCACGCCGCGCAATCAACCTCGCCCGGCGCCCACTTGCATCCACACAGCGAGCTAATGCACTGGAACAGAAGTTACGACGAACTAACTACAAATTCTAAAGGGTCGCCCTGAGGAGCGGCTGCTGGACTTTTCACAGCTAATAGCGCTTGTAGACGTCCGTTTTTTTCACCGGATAACGGTCCGTGTTTTTTAATTCGGCGTATATTGTCCGCCGGTCTGATATCCGGTGCATGTACCTAGACATTCATTACAAACCATACACCACCGCTAAAAAATCACGGACCGTTTTCCGGGGACAAAAACGGGGACGTCTACAAGGGCTCTAAGTGCATCTATTTTCAATAACAATATTGTTATGTAAAAGTACCTATATGAAATTGTGTTCTTTGTTTGCATGTATCTACTTATAGTTTGTAAAACACAAAGGTAAATACTGTTTTTTTCAACAATCGTTTCGGAATCGAGGTTGGAGACCTACACCAGGAAACGTTAGGTTTTTTTCGAATGGTGATGAGTGATTGTTAGCATAGTTTCTAGTGCATACTTTAACACTTCCAGTCATACCTAAGTCTGTGGCTGTAGTGTTTAGCGGCGCGTCCGACGCACATCCTGGCGTACTGATGGCCGCTCGATTTCCCGCTCTAATCTCTAATTACTGTACTATTATTTGATCGCGGAACTTAACTGATGCATACTGACGCCCAATTGCGTCGTTATAACTCATGATTATGCTATTAATGAATATGAACAGGAATTCTTTTTACAAACGAGTAGGTAGGTATAAGCTACGGAACACAAACATACATATTTTTGAGGTGTTATTTGTTGTGGTCAAACAATAAAGTAGCTCTGTTTATCTGCTAGCGCAGAGATTAATCTAGAAATACAGAGACAAAAATTTAGGACTACCCTTATTTTTGAGTGTACAGTTTCACTCGTACAGTCTACATTCAATACCCCTCTAACAATATTTTAGACCATTTAAGCATCGCCAAAAGCGCCCATAATCCAACCGTCACTATTCAAACAGGCGACGTAATCTCCAAACTTTGAACGCGCCAACGGACAAAAATGGAGTCGGCCGCTCGCGCACAATCGCCCACATGTCCCGAACGCACCTCGCATTACCATAATTGAATATTCTATTGTACGTGTCTAATGCAGTTACCTGCCACCCGTCAAGCGCTTGCACCGCTCGCATTTAAACGTAATAAAATGTTCCTCGATTTATCCAGCGCTTATACCGTTTCACCCATCACCCATTGGAGTATAAGGTTACCTGTACCGGGGGGTGGTTAATGCGCCATCTGTCGGCAAAAGGGACAATGCAGAGATTTATTGTCGCGAATGCGTTCACGGGGCTTTCGGGATTCAGTTTTTTGTATGCTATCAAGTTTCCATTAGCTAATTTCATATCGATTTTGCCCCGGTGAAAGTTTTGCCGTGCGCTCGTGCGATTCGGAATTGATGGATCGTTTTTATTCATTTCCAACTGTAAACGAGTGAGCGAAGTTTGGAATTCAATTTTTATGAACCAAATTGGATTGCGGTTCCCGTAATTTTATCTTGGGACTGTAAAAACAAAAGTGCTCATCTACCTCGCCTTTTACGGCTTTCTCGGGGATGGTTGATAAAATAAACTTCCTAACATTTCGTGAGACTTCAATGTCCGTAATTGTATATACCCGAGTCGAGCACGTCTGTGAAGCATTTATATTAATTGAAAATGCTAAGCGGGATAACTCGTGTCATCAATATTAGGGTTGGATTCTTCTGAAGGGTGCAGGGCTACCTCCGGCGTCCCTTCGAAACATCTGCATTATCTTACCTACCGTCCCCCGGAATCAGTTACTGCACGGGCATTCACAACAAAGTGCATTTGCCATTTCGTCCGTCAAACCTTACAGTTTTGTTTTGGACTTACACCAAGCAATTTAAGGTCCAATTCCATGCGCATACGACTTAATTTTGTAGAACCAGATACGACATTTAGGATTTCTGTGTGACTAAACGATGATAACTGATATCTTGCACGATCACTGTAGAAGCAGTGTTATACTGTGGGCATAAAGTCAAAATTTGATCGAGTCTTGCCTAAGGGCCAGGAATACGCACCGTTTAAGCTAAGAGGGTAGTTCACATGTTGGCGGTGCAATTTATCAAATTTTATATGTTCGTGGGGCAGCGACATGTGCATGGATGGCGCGGACAATTGCTGAAGAGGGCGAGGAGGGAGGGGAAGAATTAAATATGGAACGCGAGGTAGCTAATGGATTAGCAGATGAGACGAGGCTTCACCTTATGGCGTAAAATCAGATTCTGCAGATGCGCTTCTCTAATGTTGAGCTGATTGGATCCGGGAACGGTTTGCACGCATACGCGTGGTAATGGATCCGAGGATGCGTAGAAAATTGAACACGAGCAAATAAATTGAACCTGGTAACTACATCAGTTACTTCTTTATTGGTCTGAGATACCCGTCTACATAATTATATTTACGTCTATTTTTCTTCCGCTTCAATCCATTTAGAATATCTATGTATAAGTAGTGTATTATGACAATAGAACATAGATTATAACCAGATACCTCTAGAATTAATAATTTTAGAAAATGTATAGATAATTATTGAAACTTCAGTAGGTATTTTTCATTGATAGGGAAGCATTTATTATAAGTTGTAATAAACTTTAATCTTTAAATGTGGTAAGTATTATATAGAAAGTGGTTTCCGTAAAAATTTGGCTTACACGATGTAGTTGGAAATGTCGTTCGTTTAGTAGCAATAATTGTCGCATTAGATGATCGATCAGCCGCCGCGCACGTGCGGTGAAATTGCACGCCACTGCTGTACGGTCCGCAACACAACATCAAGTAGCTGGTAAACATTGTATGGTTGGACAGGACAACCTGGTAACTATGACAGAGATAATCAGGAATGGTATCTGATGCCATATCTACTGACTATAACTGACCAACCACAATTTGAATACCTATCATTGTTTAGTGCATTGACGCCTTGAAGCCATTGCGATCTGAATACAATTAGACTATGTAGAAAATTTGCAGAATGTTGCCATCTATCTTAACTCGTAGTAAATAAGCAACGTTTTTTCCTTTTTTTGATTGGTCTAATGTTGTAACCTCAAAAATAATTACTTTCTTCTATCCTACGAAGTATTTGTTTTGGTGACAATGAATTTAAGGTATTAGGTCACCAGGTGAGATTATTTTTCTTTATATACAATCATGTTTTCTTTTTTTTAACTTTTAATTGATTGAAGAAATTAATAATGAAAGTAAAAATGTTGTGAACATTTTTATCTGCGCTCGGTACAGGCTCACCTATTCACGTGGGTGATGGATTGCGGCGTCGATTAGGGACGGCGCTGACCTGTTCTTTCATATCGCACTAATGGCCGCCGCCACCTCCGCACATCACTGGATGTGCCGCGCTACCTTCGTGTTATGTTGTCCTGGTACTTGTATCACTTTTATTGCCTTTATGTAGAGGCAGGTGTATGTTGTTGGGTTGTGTGTTTGGCTACACCAAAATAGCATCATTTAATCGTCATTTATGTGTGCAGTGAAGGACTGGAATAAGCTGCCTGCGTCGGTGTTTCCGAGTCTTCAAGGCAAGAGTGAATAGGCTTCTACTAAGTTAGTGCGATTTATAGTAACACGTAACTTGGCAAGAGTCTGAAAGAGACACTTAGATGCGCTAAACAAAAAGCAGAGCAAAACGACTTCTGTGCATCTAGTGTCTCTTTCAGAGTCTTGCCAAGTTACTCGTTTATGATGAAATCCCTTCAATTACAATATTGGCGTATCTAGCAACCTGTGGCCGGTACAGTACTGGCATCACCTGCCGCGCGCCGCCGACACTCCGCCGTCAAACGTACAAGGGTCATTACTTAGCCTATTACAACCCGTCAGTGTTCGGTAATTAATACGCTGATCGGGCCTTTTTGCCCGCAGCGGGTTACGGGTTAGGTGCGAGCAACCAATTCCACGCAGACCTGACAGATGGATTTATGGTATTCACTCGTTCGGTAATTTTGCACCAATTGGAGTTTAATTTTAGGACCTTTGACGTGTTGAAATTTGTTCAGCGAGGTAAATAAATGTGCCTTTTGCTGAAACGTGTTTTTGGAAATTAATTAATGCGAGTGCAATATTGGATTTTCGATGTAGAGTTCATTGTATTTTACGCTTGATTATACTGATTGGATAGCCAATACGCTACTTACCTTCCTACCTCAAATTAGCATCAGTAATATTTAAAACGTCATCATATAAAGAAAGAGCCATTAACTAACATTACACTAATTTGGTGGTATTATTAATAATTATCATCTTTCATTGGTTATTGCGAATAAACTAAGAGCTTATCCAGAACAAAGTTAAATAATATTTAGATAAAGAGTTACGTGAATTCTCTGTCGTCATCACAATTTGGGTATTACCCGCAAACAATGTTTGATGGAAAATTACAAAGTGGAATCGAGACCAAAAGAAAAAAGAAACCTTAGATCACTAGACGATTCAAAATAAAAAATCATCGAGTTATAGGTATCATTGATACACTTAAATACACTATTTCGGGAAAGCTTTGTAATAAAAGAGAAGAAATGGTGAAAGTACCTTAGCACACCACACTTCGACTTCATCATCATTTTCCACCAAGTGGGATCGTGGTCACGCACTACCTTATAAAATGTAAAAAAAACCTTTAAAATTAAACAATCAATATTGATCTTCACACAAAAAGTTGATCAACGGTTCAACCGCTATATGATGCAGTTTATATTGCTGTGTGTATCGTAATGTTCTTGTATCGTAGTATCGCTATATCGTTGTATCGTAGTATCGTTGTATCGCCGTAAATCAGCGAGTGACAGTGCGCAGTAATGTCCGTGTCGGTACCTGGAGCCCCGTTGTGCGGGATCAAACAGTAATTAATCTCGACCTACCCCGCCTAGTCACCCTACAGCGCTGAATAAGTACTGCGCAGTAAGCCATATCGATACTTTTCGTCTTTAACATACAGTGGAGCTACGCGTATATGTACATGTAGTCATGCAAGGAACTTGGCAAGAATCTGAAAGAGACAGTTAGATGGGCAGATCAAAAAGCGGAGCAAAACGACTTATGCGCATCTAATGTCTCTTTGTACGTCTTGACAAGCTCCTTGTCCGTGACTGTACTTTGTATGTGCTTTTTAAGTTAAGGTTTTCAGCACCAGAAGTTTAATAGTACAATATAGGACAGTGTTAGAATTGTCATCATAAACGTATGAGTTGACTCTACATTACTTATTTGGCACAATCATTTATGATATAATTATGCATCTTTTCTACTTGGTTTGGTGTCTATATTTTTTTTGTCTGTAAAGTAGGGAGTATTAATACCGCTACGTATAATTATGAATGATAAGTTTAAGTAGGTGTACAAAAATAATTGTACAAGGACATTCAACTTTACTTTTTTATCAACTATTTTATGACTACCTCAAAAATTCAATCCACATACGATTAACACCTGCTTAAAATATGTGTCTACTTTTTGTTTGCAAATACTTAGAAGTTCTGCGCACTATTTTGTTCTGTGGCTCTTCTCCCCTCGGCGTCAGAGTGGCGCCTGCCTTCAGGTGACCACCGCGTGATGGATACCGGGCAAATGAGCCGGCCGGCGGCCTTGCCGTCCACAATCACAGCGCTGCTTTGTTTGAACGACTACGAATATTTTCCTGTGGAAGTGCGAGTATACGTTTCCACATCTCAAGTGTTTATCGAGCGGTAATGATTTGATGACTCATTTGAATCGGGGAATTTTGAAGTGATATGAGTAATTTGTCAACAATTATTTTTTTGTGTTTACGTTGTATGTGATAAGAATCTGATTATAGATTTTTTGTTTTTAAATATGTTTTTTTTAATTTAAAATGATTTTATTTTTACACGCTTTTTATTAGCTTCACGGAGTTCACCTGTATGTTTGTATGTTTGTAACCGACTTCTTTGGGCACGATTTTGACCCACTTTAAACGGCCAGATTTCGTTCAAACTTTGTAGATTTATTGAGGACCGATGACAATACACTAATTTGATAGAATTAAGCGTGTTTTTAAAACTATTTAATTATTTTTAGAACGCACTAACTGTAATGCTAAAGAAGTGTATTTAACTTTTTAAATTATGATTAGTTGGATTAGTATGGAAAGTTGTTTTTTTCGCGGAAGAATGCGAGAGTGTAGCCGTGATCCTAAAATACGTCAAAAAATACGTCAAGGAGGAAGACCCTTTGGTGGTTTAAGCCTTAGGAGTTCGGCATAATCTGACTATTTGCACCCATAACAGTCGGGTATCCATTAAGATTTCCCAACGTTATAAAAAAGTGTGGAAAGTTGAATTCGGAAATAATTTTTAAACACTCATTTAGAATTGTACACTGCATGTGCAATGCAAGCGATGCAATATGTAAAATTTCATAAGCACCCAATTATATTTCCAACCTCACTCGGTGACTGAAATATCACAATTTCTCAACAGTTTCACGCTCTATATTTAATCAGAGAGCATGAAATGAAAATAGCCCGGAAAATTATTAACACCTGTATTAATTTTATATGGAAATACGTTTAAAATTTGCATGATATTAATATTTATAAGCGGAATAACATAATAATTTTCCATGCACATTGTCATTTGTTTTTAGTTACTAACTGATTTCTATTATACATGCATAAATATCTGCATATCTGTAAGGAACCTGATTATGTCGCTAAGTTAAAAAATAATTTGTTAAAGGTTAAATGGGAAAGCTTTTTGTCGTAATCTCTGCTTTTGCGGTGAAGATGCGTGTAAATTTATATCTTAAATTAATCCCAATATTTTTAGTTTCATGACTATCCAACGCATTACGTGTCCAACATCTACAGATATTAAATGGTAATAATTAAAAAAAAAGTAGTAATGAAATCTAAAGACAAAATTGTTTGAGGTTTTCATTCAGTTTCCGTAATTGGCATTGTTTACACGAAGCCTTGAATATCAAATACGAAATAACAGACAACAACTCGTAATCATTACATAGAAGTGAAGCAAACTAACAGGTTCACCTACAATATTAATTTCACATTTCATAATAATTGATACAGGAATCTCAGATATCATGGTTGTATCGAACGGAATGTAACAACAGGTCGAGATAATATTACAGCCAACAAGGTCAATAGAGAAACGAAATAGTTCACAGAGTCCGAGGCAGTGCAAAGAAAAAACAAAATTCCATATTTAAATTTTGAAATACTCACTAGTTAGGTCAGTTACGTTGTGTTCAACTTCAGGGGCCAGATGCATGAACGTGGTTGACAGCAAAACACCGCCTCCGAAGGACAGTAGCGTCATCACGATTCTGTTTTTGGACTTAAGATTCCCGGCATCTTCGGCGGAAATCCATCGAAACTTTTTCGCGAGGGCTACAGGAGCCAGACCGCACAATGTAGAGGCACAGAAAAGGACGACCATGGCTACCCCTTTGGCCACCAAGACACCATCGGATTCATCATCGTGTGTGTGGTCCATTTTGTGTAGTTAAAGCGTACTGTTGTCAGAGTGACCGTCGCGGTTAGCGCGGGCGCCTTTATAGTTTCGCGCTATCGGTTAACTGCGCGTGCGCTGGCTCGGAGCAACGCGCGAATACTATAATACGATAGACTGCCACTTCTGACGGTGAGTGCCGACAGTGACACACCGGTTACTTGTTTAACTTTGCTCTGCGAAGCCTGCGTAGCGACGAAACCGATTCCACTTGAGTCCATGCATCCGCGTGCTTCACTCAACTATCGAAGCACTTCGGGCCACTTCGATGGAACTCCAATCGTTGTGAGTAGTTTTATTAAATATGGTGCAATTACGTCTGGTTTATCCATTGCGTTAATTACACATGTCACATTATGTATGATGAATCCACCACGCCGTGGAGAAGCGTGGTGGAGTATGCTCTAGGCCTCCTCAGTTATGAGGAGTGCCCCGTGCCCTGTTGTTTCCTAGTGGGCCGTTCAGGGGTAAGCCATAGTGCAATTAATAATTGCACGATAGACTTTGTTGGTGATAATGGATTTAGTGAATATGGTAAGTGATCACCACTGCATATGAACATCGGCAATATCAAAGATAATATCGATGCATTGCAAAGAAATATACGTAAGAAATAAAGTAATGGCTTCAAAGCACTCAGGAGGACCAAAATGAAAGTTTAATATTTCTTTAACAAAATCCTATATCGAAAAATTACCCGTCTTTTTGGTTGTTTGTTTCATATAAAAAATATCGCCACAAAATATTACAGCACTATGTCGCTATCTCCAACATGCTATCTATTATATTAGGATTTTCGTTAATCTAAGCTTCGGAAAAAGCACAAATCCAAATCTATTGATAACCAAAATCAAAAATATTTACCAAAACATTTTTGATAAGAAAAAGTAACTTTTAATTTCTTTTATGTTTCTAAAAATGCACTTCCGTTACATACCATTTCCGTAACATCGTCACATAAAAAAAAACATTTCTTCCATTTCAATCATACCTTTAGACATATTAAGGAATTTGGTTTATTATTAAACAATGACAGGTATATTGCCCACAAAGTACTTCTTGCAACAATACCACCTATATCTAATAGGTTCAACGCCAAAAAACCGCCTTAACACATACAGCTCACTTCAAATATGAGCTGATATTTTTGTTATGAGTTAAAGTACTCTATTTTTTTGCTTATGGATGATTTCACACTTAATTTATGTGTCTTCTCTTTTGAATTGACTTGAAAAATTGAAAAATTTGCTACTTAAGTGAACCAGGAATAGGTTGAACGTAAGTTTTCTTAAAATTTTTGTCTCAGTATATTTATGAGGACACCTTCGATTCTGTACCTGACCCGATATCTATTAATATTTTTGATCGATGATATTTAAATTAGTAGGTACCTATTATTTTTAACTATTCCCCAGTCTCAAGTGTAGCTTCGACGAGATACCTGACTTGTCTCTAGCATTATTCAAGACACGAGTAAAAGCAAAATTGATTAATAAGATAAGAATAGAGTTAACAAAAAAAAACTGATTGACCATTCGTGCAACCAGTTTTTTTGTTAACTCTATTTAAAATAAGTAGGTTTTTACAAACACTTTTCGAAAGTCAAACTACGCCATTGCTTTAACAAATCCCTACCGTAAGCCATCTCGGGAGAAGAAGCAGCTAGAAACTACAGAGATTTATTTATTCCTGCTCACAGTTACAATAAGCTACTATGCAAATCAGATCCAAGCAGTCTTATCTTTATATTCATTCAATTTTATAGTAAACTTTCCTCAATGTAGTATTAGTATGTTTCAGAGAATGATATCAGGCCTCTCCCACTCCGTGTACTTACGTGCGATAATGACCTATCGGGCGCCGGGTTTCGACTGCCCACTTCTCAGTGGGTTGCCGGCAGCCGCGTAGAGCGCGTTCTAAATTTAAATTGGAAATTAAGAAATAGTCTTGGCAGCGGGGCTAATTTTATAATCATGTTTATTTTTGATGTTTATTTTGATAAGTTTTGTTTTTTTTTCATTCATTTATCAAGTGTATTACAAATACTGACTCACATACTCGTATATTATGTATATCGAAAGAAGCAACCCTAGCTATTGACGCATCACGTGACGGCGTGAATCTACAGAGCAAAACAATCTTTATGCTCGTAAGTTTTGGTTCATTTTTAACCGACTTCAAAAAGAAGGAGGTTCTCAATTTGGCCTGTATGTTTTTTATGTATGTACAC
>DWKA01002843.1:0-10173 GCA_018249155.1 Panoquina ocola ocola
GTACCCCTCACATTGTGAGAGGAGACCCGAGCCCAGCAGTGGGACGATTATGGGTTGTAATGATGATGATGATGACAGAATTTTCAGAATGTATCCTTCGTCATAATAGACACACACAAAATACCCGCATGAATATTATAACGCCCCCGTATTTCATAGTAGTTTTTTCGTTGTTAGTAGAATAAAAATAGTTAGTAGCCCGGTGCAATGTGTCCATCGCCCAGTTAGGAGGTGTAGCGAGTCGGGCTAATCCTGCGCCCGCCGCCTCGAATAATTCAACAAAGTGCCAAACAAGCGAACAACTTGGCACCTGGCCGCCGCCGTCGGCCCTCGCCAAGTCAGAGCCGGCAGCGGTAATATTGGCCTTCAATAAGATACCTTGGGTACATGGTTTCAACCTATTTCATTGTACCACTGTGAGTACCTACCATCTAGGCATGTAAAACCATCTATTTCCCCCACAAAGAAATACCTTAACATGAAATACCCTAAAACACCGTGTGACGGAATACGATTTAAAGGTCTTTTAATTATTGTGTGTCAGAAAATTTAATTATAAGTTATAATTTCTGTTCTCGTCTGTATTTATTATTGTTGTCTCCATGTCTGCTTTATTTTTATAAAACTTATAAAATCTTCGGTTCAAATGAATATTTCGGAATTAATAAATTATAGATGTCAATTAGTTTCAACATTATCATAGCCTAGAACTGTCCCACTACCTACTGGGCTTGGGTCTCCTCTCACAATGTGAGAGGTACACATGTAATTAGTTTATGTATACGTTATTGGATAGATAAATAAGAGTTAATGTACTCTATCCGTAGAGTTGCTACATCTGTAAACTTGTTCCACCGGTGGCTATTGGTCTTTTAAACCGCTCGCGACCGAGTTAGGTAAAAAGTGAGGACGCGCGGGAGCTTCCAGTTAGTTCGCTGTGACCAGCTTAATGACGCTTTTTATAAAAAATCTGTTTGATTTCACCTCACTAACAATTCTTTAAACTGGACACGGATTGCACGAAAGTGCTCGCCTTTATACGGTGCCTAAAATGATGAATTGCCTTGCCCTTGAAAAAAGTTCAAAGTGTTCTTCACGACATTAAGGATTGTCACAATTGTATTTCATTACTGCGTAACGAATTATAAATGTAAACACAATTTCCTTTTCAAACAAACTTTCCCTTTGCAGGTATTTTCACAGTTTTCACTAAATCTCCCGTAATTCCCAAAATACAGTCTATTTTCGCCTGAATTTCGTCACAGCTGCATATAGAAATGAACTTTAATCAGAAAAAATATTAGACATAAATATTTTTAAAACAAAAATGCACCAAGATAGCTGCAACATTGTAACGAAGAAGAGTTTTGACATAAAAAGGTGGATTTAAATAAAAACTCTGGTAAAGTTGAGTGAGTGCGGGGGCCGCGCCGGAGCCCTAATACTAGTTTAATGGCGCCGCCACAGGTGCTCCGCCCGCGAGTTCACTCCTATAATAGTTTATTTAGATGAAGCTCCCAACTTTAACTTTTTTAGCGAAGCAGCAGCTGGGATGCACCAGGTGTTCTTTGTTACGCGAGCTCTTGCCGAGCTTCGCCTCCAAAAATATCATTTGAGGAAGGTTTAATAGCTATGGAGTTTGAATACAAGTATTGTCAACTTTTTGTCTGCGATTCAAGGTTTTTGGGATTATTTTGGTATAATTATATCTGTTTTCGTAACTGCACTGACATAAAATCTAGCTAGGGATCGTGAGATGACATGGTGTCGAATGTCCATGATAGCATGAATTATTCGCCATTAAGTGGACAATCTGGTTTGTGAACTCTCCCTACAAAACCTTAAACAAATAAGTTGTATCCTATTGTACAGTAAGAAAATTATCTAGCTGACAATACCCTTAAAAATCTCAAAATTAGTAATTACAGTGGACTTCTAGGAGTTCTAGGGTGAAAAGATTTTCTCGTCCATTAAAAACTACTAAACGGCTTTAGTAGTTGAATGAGCGCTGAACGTAAGCCGCGTAGCGCGTTGTAATCGCTCACAGTCCGCGACAGTGCGCCCAACGTACGGTGGTCCCGTCGCTCTCGCGGACTTCTACTTCCCAACTGACACAAGTTTGTAACTCCAGTTAGAAACTCTAGTCTAGTTTGTTCCTGTTTTTAAATCTTTTCTCATTTACTACTTCGTCGTTTGTTGGGGTCACCTTTTGCAAACGTAAACGTGGTCGCAATGTTACTGCGATTGAACCTCACGGTCATGTTACTGTTATTAACAATTTAAATAATATTATTATTGTGCGCTGTCACTAAGTAAACATCTCTGTGCGTTGTGTCCGCAATAATATTAAGTAAAATAGTGGTTAAAAGTCAGTGATATACTTGTGTTACACACTAAACTAAAGCTTAAAGTGCAAACTTCTCGTATATATATTAATTTAACAGATACAATCAGTGTATGAGTGATTTACAAACAAAACTAAATACGGTGTCAACAATATCAACGCGAACGCCGATCCGCCATACACAGCGACGTCATCGAGCCGGGCTGCACTAAGGCTGTCTATACACTACGCGTGTCCTCCGTCTTCTATCGCCGTAAAATGGAAAGGAATACTTGCGTTGGCTGCAACTCGACATTACCGATTAGGGAGTTTATGGTATGTCACGATTGCAAAAGTAAATATGATTTGCCCTGTGCCAATCTTACGCCTAAGCGCTTTAAGAAGCTGAGTCAAGAAACAAAACTTCAGTGGAAATGCACTGAATGTAAAAGTAAATTACCTAAAATAGACAATACCAATACGCCAGTTCGACCAGGTATTTACTCCAAACAAAGCGACGAACGTGAGATTGATGACCGTACGCAAGACTGCAACGTGACATTTCGAACCCGTACTGAAAATATTATGTCTGAGGAGAAGGTAAGAAGTATCTGGAATTGTGAAATGAAAAAAGATATTGAAGCCATGATAGAAGCTGCAATCGCAAAAAATATCTCTGGCCAACTCACAGCTATTACAAATCAGTATCAAGCATTTCAAGATTCACTCACGTTCATTAGCAAGCAGTATGATGACCTGAAACAACTTCTAAGTACCACCACATCGGAGTTGAAGGAAGTCAAAGATGAAAACAAGACACTCAAGGAACTCCTGAGCTCCTTGACTTCCCGGGTTAAATCAATCGAAGAGGAGAACATTAAGCAACAGCAATGGGTTCGACTACAAAATATAGAAGTCACCGGTGTCCCTGAAACTAAGGAAGAAGATACAGTTGCTATTATTCAACAAATATCGCAACACATTGGAGTCCATATCGAACGATCAGACTTGGAGTTCGCGCACCGCGTACAACCACGCCGAGCAACAAGCGCCGCGTGTGCGCGCCCTATTATCGCTCGACTGCGACAGCGCGCCACCAAAGACCGGATTGTTGCCGCGGCGCGTAAACATCGTAACATAACTACCCGCGATGTGGGAATCGGAGGAGAAATAAACAAATTATATATTAATGAACATTTAACTAAACATAATAAAATGCTATTAACATCTTGTAAGGAAAAGACTAAAGAGTTAAATTATAAATATACCTGGACAAAAAACTGTCGGATATTTGTGAGAAAGGAAGATTTTTCTACTCCGATTGCCATACTCTCAAAGCAAGACCTTGTAAAAATTGTTTAAGGTACTACTTTATTATTTGTTACTATGTTAGCAATATTAAGGAAAACATTTATTACTTGTATCACACACATAACCTTGATAACTTATTACCTGTAATCACGGTGCACAACACAACTTGGTATATACAAATAAAGACACATCATAAGCTATTACTGTTATTATCACATAAATACAACCCACACCAATACACAACACACAAACACAACAATACATTCATATACTCAAGTGCACAAAATCAAAATCAAACAATACATACACTATCCTCTCACACAATACTATTTCATTCACTCTTCTATGTCTATATAATCTTCTATGTATATAATATATATACACATCTTGTCCCTAACATTATACACATTCTTTTATCATTTAATGCAATTATAACAATGTTAAATAATAATAAAAAACAATACCACAACATAAAATATTCTCAGTATTATATTATATTTAATATTAATGAAATGTGCTTGATATTCCTACTTAAACAAGGAGACTGTATTATATATTTACTGATTCAACCTAATTCTATAGTGACGTATAATGAATTACATACAATCTGTCTGTCTGCGTCATATAATGTAAAGAGATTAATTTATAATAGCTACACAAAAATAATTACAGGTACCATGTCTATTACTCAACATTATACGAGTCTATATCAGTGTTATAAAGACACCATCATTAACAATGGATGATACACTAAACAACCTTAAAATTTATTACCAGAACACCCGAGGACTAAGAACGAAAACAGATCAACTTTATAATAATTTATTACTTCTAGAATCTGATGTTGTATTAATAACTGAAACCTGGCTATGTGACGGTATATTAGATGCCGAACTATGTAGTAACAAGTTTATTATATTCCGTAAGGACCGTGGATCACTGGGAGGAGGTGTAATGATTTTATGTGCTCCACGCCTGCAGGCGCGCGCGAGACCAGAGTGGCAAATTGACAATGTGGAGTGTATATGGATTACAATACCGGCATCAAGCCTTCACTCGGCACATAATCTACATTTAGCGATTGTCTATATACCGCCTGACTCATTACTACCGGCTCGAACTCAAAAATTTATTGAGCAGATGAATCAAGTACGGGACAAACAGCCTAATGATCACTTTATAATTGCTGGTGATTTTAATCTGCCCTGTCTAGACTGGAGTGCGGAAGAACCAACAGTTATAAAAAAGGGTTCTGTGGAAGTTCAAAACTCGGCATTTAATCTGGTTACTCATGCATCGTTCATGGGTCTCAACCAATATAATAGGATACTAAACAAAAGTAAAAATATTTTGGATCTCGTCTTTTCAGACTCACCCATTTCAATAAATAAGTCTGCTTTTTCACTGGTAAAAGAGGATACCTACCATCCACCCCTCTTCATTGCTGCTACGGATCTCTTGATTTCCCCACTTAAGCCCCAAGATCGTGTTAAATATTTATTTCAACGCGCTGACTTTGATAGTATTAAGACACTGCTAAGTAAACAGGACTGGACATTCATAACGGACACTAATAATAACGTTGAAGATGTAATTAATATATTTTACTCAATAATTAACACATGTATACAGTCCTACGTTCCTTTAGTTCGCTGCTCTGACTCCTACACTTATCCAGTATGGTATAGTAAACCATTAGTAAAATTAATAAAAGAAAAATTTAAATACCATAAAATGTGGAAAAAATATCACAATCCTATTGATTATATACAATTCTCGCAATTAAGATCTAGAATAAAAGAGATGCAATCTCTATGCTACAACTCATATATTGCCTTCTCAGAAAATGTAATTAAAAAGGACCCTAAGTACTTCTGGACGTATATAAAACAAAAAAGGAAAAACAATAGTAATTATCCTCAACAAATGTCGTATGATAATACAATACTAAATACGCATTCAGATATATGCACTGCATTCAATAAATTCTTTGAAAGAAACTTTAACAAGCCAAATGATTCGTACCAGTTACACCTCACTAACCTCAACGAAGATGATTGCAAATCGAGTGTTATCCATGACATCAAAGTTACTAGCGATTATATACTTAAACTAATCCAAAATTTAGACACATCGAAGGGAGGTGGTAGTGATAGTATCCCGCCGTTATTTTTCGTAAAATGTGCCAATGACCTATGTATTCCTATAGCATCTATCTTTAACAGATTGTTTAGGGAAGGATATTTCCCCAGAGCCTGGAAACAAGCACACATTGTACCGATTCACAAAAAAGGATTAAAGTCATCTATAGAAAATTATAGACCGATATCTATTCTTAACGTTCTTAGTAAACTCTGTGAAAGGGTGGTTCACAATCATATTTATCCCATAATCGCTATGTCGATTCCAATAGAACAGCATGGATTTATGCAAGGTCGATCTACAGTTACTAACCTAGGTGTCTTTATTGACGAAGTATCGAACGGGATGGATGGGGGTTCTCAAGTAGATGTGATCTATACGGACTTTGAAAAAGCATTTGACCGTGTAGATCATATCATACTGCTAAGAAAACTATATGAGCTAGGTATACGAGGAAATCTATTGAGGTGGATGGAATCATACCTTAAAAACCGTTCTCAGGCAGTAGTAGTAGGAGGATCTCGTTCTGACTTCATTGAAATATCATCTGGCGTTCCTCAAGGTTCTATCCTCGCCCCTCTTCTCTATGCTTCTTATTTATATGACATAACCAACCATATAAAGCATGCAAGTTTACTTATGTACGCTGACGACACTAAGATTTATATGAAAATAAATAATACATCAGACTGTAAGAAGATGCAGGATGACCTGGACAGGCTAGGACGTTACTATTCAATGAATCGAATCGATATTAATCCAAATAAATGCTCAACTGTTACCTTTACAAGGAAACATACCCCAATAATTTTCAATTACAAAATTAATAACACTGTGATAATTAAAGTTAACGCTGTTCGGGACCTAGGAGTGTTAATGGATTCCAAATTAACTTTTAGTGAACATACGGAAATGATAGTAAGTAAGGCTTTCAAAAATCTAGGCTTTATCATAAGAGTCAGTCGACCCTTCTCAGACATGAGCTGCCTAAAAGTATTATATTACTCATATGTTAGGAGTATCCTCGAATACTGCAGCCCGATCTGGAACCCTCACTACTTAACCTACGTTCATAAATTAGAGAACCTGCAAAGTAAATTTCTAAAATATCTAAACTATCGATGTTCTCGTAATTTTACTAACTATCATGAATCATGTTCTCACCACGGTATGATGTCACTTGAAGACAGACGAAAAGTAGCAGATATGTCTTTCCTACACGGTATCTGTCATGGTTACATAGACTGCCCTGCATTACTTACAAAAACCCTACGTCTTTATGTCCCTAAACTACGTACTAGACATGCATCTAAAAGTTTGTTTGCAGTTTCCCAGGTGCGGAGTAACTACAGTCAAAACTCGTTGGTTAATAGGATACAAAGAAGTTACAATAAAAACTATAACAACATCGATATCTTTCATTACAATAAAGAAAATTTCAAACATGAGTTACGTAAAAATATTAATTGTTCCAAAAGTAATAAGAAATAAAATAACAACATTCTCATTCTCAGTATATAAGTACATTATATTTAATATTTACATTACATTTATTACATTATATTTATTACATTATATTTAATATTTTAGTCAGGGAGTACCTATCTCTACTTCTTCAGACCGGAAGTTGTGGTCTGGTACACGGGTATGCGCGCCCGGCTTCCCGAGCTGCTACTGTCTCTATCTCCCTTCCATCGAGTCAGTAGTATCCCATTCCCATTGATATCCTTCCATTTTCACTAAATTCCTTTCCATTTCCATTCCTACTATCCCTCTATCCAAGGTCTGACAACAGCAGCTCTCTCCTGCTAAAAATTAACAAAGTCTGTTTCGGCGAAGATGGCAACCCAATGCAGATATTGCGAAAGGGCTTGGCGGACTCGGCGATTCAGCAAGGCAAGGTGGACGGCCTAGGGCGACAGTAGAGAGCGTACAGTTACTGTCGGCCAGACATATCATCTGATCCCTCCTCCAGTCGTAGCGGTTTACCGTTCCACTGATCCGAGGAGGGGTAGGACGAGTGTGTGCGCCTGCGTTTGCGCGAGCGTTTGCGCACCTTAATATATCCTGCGCAATTGACTGCTTCCGATTATGGACTCCGATCTGACCTTAAAGTCCTGTGGCGATGGGTTGAAGTAGAGAGGTTTGGCTTGATGCAGCTGGGCTTTGTCTGATACCTGCACATGGGCGGTCCCAGGGGTGTGAGTACATGCCGTGGTCGCCTTCGCATTGCAATTAGGGACGACAATGCGGATTCGGCAGCACCTGGGGTGACAAAGCAGCCCTGTTTAGGGAGGCACTGCTTTCCTTGCTCAGCCAAGGAGGGGGCTAGAAAAGGTGCCCTAAGAAAATGCTCGTCCCGATTTAGGAGGTGGTAGTAACCGCGGCTGCCATCGCATCATCTAAACACGTGGTCGACGAAACAGAAAAAGTAAATATACATTTAAATCATCATCTGTTATGACATTTGGCGCGTGGAATGTGAGAACGCTCCTTGATCGAGATGGCAGCTCTTGTCCTGAACGTAAAACCGCCATAGTAGCTCGTGAACTTCACCGCTACAATGTGGATGTGGCTGCTCTCAGCGAAACGCATCTTGCTGATGAGGGACAACGGGTGGAAGACGGAGGTGGCTACACTTTCTTCTGGAAGGGTACCCCCTTGTCCGAACCTCGTCGTTCAGGGGTAGGGTTTGCCATCAAAAATCAATTAGTAAAGCGACTCGAAGAATGTCCTGTACACATCTCGGACCGCATTACCACTCTGCGCCTTCACCTCGATAAAGACAACTTCCTTAATGTCATCAGTGTCTATGCTCCAACGCTAGACAAACCTGATGACATTAAAGACAAATTCTATGAGGAACTCTCTCAATGCCTTGATAGCATAAACTCTAAGGAGCAGATATTACTGCTAGGCGACTTCAATGCCAGAGTTGGTCGAGACTATGAGGCTTGGCCTGGAGTTCTGGGAAGACACGGAGTCGGCAACATGAACAGCAATGGTCAGTTGCTACTCAGTTTCTGTGCTCAATACGACCTTGCGATATCGAACACTATGTTCCGACTTGCCGCCAAGCACAAGACCACGTGGATGCACCCGCGATCCAAACACTGGCATTTGATCGACTATGCTATCATACGGCAGAGAGACGTCAATCAAGTCCAAATCACCCGTGTTATGCGCGGTGCTAATTGTTGGACTGATCATCGACTTATTGTCACCAAATTGAGACTCCGTCTTCGCCGACCTCGTAGATCCACAGTGAAAAAGCCTGCGGGTTTAAACGTGGATAAATTCAAAGATCTCGAGGTTAGGGAGGAATATGCTAAAGCCTTATCTAAAAAGCTGTTGCCAGTAACTGAGACAGATGATGTCAGTGCTGCTTGGGGAGTTCTCTCTTGTCATCTCATGGAAACCGCGTCAACTACATTGGGTAAGAAAGATCGACAAAGTGAGGACTGGTTTGATGACAATAGTGAGGTCCTCAAGGCAGCATTCGATAAACATCGAGAGCTCTTGCGACAATATAATCGGAGAGGTGGAAGTGTTACGGTGGTCAAAGAGAGTGACCAAGAATTGCGTAGGCTGTCTCGACAATTAAAAGACAAGTGGTGGCAGGAAAAAGCTTGTCAAATGCAGTGGCTTGCTGACACAAACCAGCTTGGGGAGTTTTACTGCGAGGTCCGTAAGCTGATAAGTACGTCCTACCGAGCAAGAGTGCCATTGAGGTCTTTGGACGATATTCACCTACTGACCAGCAAGGAGGATGTATTGAAACGTTGGGCTGAACACTTCAACACTTTGCTCAACGTTGATCGATCAGCCGATCTGTATTATATCAGTCTTATGCCTCAACTTCCCTTGGTCACAAAGCTGGACGAGCCTCTGTCTTTTGATGAGGTTGTCACTGCCATCAGACAGCAGCAAAATAAACGGGCGGTTGGCATTGACCTTATACCAGGTGAGCTACTGAAATACGGTGGTGATGAGTTGCATACGTCGATATGGAAACTTTTTGTTCTTATGTGGAGGGAGGAGCGAATCCCAGATGAATTTAAAGTGTCTCGCATAAGTGCCCTATATAAGAACAAGGGTGACCGATCCGACTGCAATTCATATCGCGGTATTTCCTTATTGTCTGCCCCTGGAAAGGCCTTTGCAAGAGTCCTATTGAATCGCCTGAAAAGCCTGTCAGAAAAGATCCTTCCTGAAACCCAGTTTGGCTTCCGACCTGACAGAGGCACCTGTGAGGCTATATTCTCGGTGCGTCAACTACAGGAAAAAAGTAGAGAACAAGGTAGTCAGCTGTACCTCTGTTTTGTTGATTTGGAGAAAGCTTTCGACAGTGTGCCTCGTGAAGCTCTCTGGACGGTTCTAGTAAAACTAGGATGTAC
>DWKA01002844.1:0-10172 GCA_018249155.1 Panoquina ocola ocola
GCTACTGTACTTAATTTCGTAGTAGGTAAGTCTAGTGTTTCAATATGTAGTATAATACATACAAACAAGTGTTTAGAATTAAACTATTCCAAGTCTTCTCTGTCAGAACTCGTGATCAGAACAGTACGTGTACCTAATACCGGACAAAAGAATACCATAATAAACCTATAATACGTCATTTTAAGATATTTTTTTATCACAACAGACCTCCGGTACAGACATAGATGGCATTATTAGCGAGCAGGTTTGCTATTTACCTTTCTTTATTTGAACTTTCTACAGGAAACGTATGTATGTGCTAATACCGGTGGCCTCGATCTTTCATATTGCTTCTGAGAAGTTGCTATTCAACGTTGGTTTTCGAGGGAACTCATATAAATAAACAAACGCTCACACATTCACACCTGTAACAGGATTCTGTGGCTGTGGGTGGCATGGGTTGCGGTGTGAAGATAAAATTGGGTAATTCATGAAACGGTTATCAATTCATGAAATGGTGAACATTTCCTGACATTTAACGGAGAGAGGCATAGATTTGTGCATATTTTACCTAAAAATGTTCTATATTTTAATAAGTTCCTTCATTACACTCTTTAATACATTTAACGGAATTAGGCAATATTCTCTAACTATTGTTTGAATAGTATGCAATATTGCATAAGCACAAAAAAAAAAGTTTTTTTTTGTGTCCGAAATCTCCAACCTTTGACTTCTTACAAAGCGGAGGTCTTTTTGTATTTTTAAAGCTTTTAATTACCTTAAACCGTCAGCTTGCTCATTAGCGGATGTCATTGTTGTTAAAAGTAGATTTTAAATTTTTTTCAAGTCAACCTCACAGAAGTGTCACGTGACCCCGTGACATACAACTCGGAAGGTCGAAGGTTTGATAATAATAATTGCACGCTTCATCAAAACAGAATTGATTATTGCTTCAATGTATTGAGTGCCCACGTGATCGACACATTATGTATTCAACAATTCAATGGTAATTAGATATAACACTTACAATTACTACGATGCTCACGTGTGCATCTTAAGTGACACGTGTATTGACCAGATGTTCATATTTTTCTAATCGTTTCGCAGTATATCTTCTTGGGAATGTCAAGCTTGTTTGTAAACTTGTTCATCTAATTTCAACGATAATGACTTCGAGTTTACGTGGAAAATAATTTGAAATTTACTTTAGCATCTGGGCATTGTAAGTATTCCTAAACAATATGATATAACTGCAACATCCTACGCATCATTATAAACTTAATGCTGCTTACACTTCACTAGGTTTTTATTATCAATTTATCCCTTGTATGCACTTGAACTCAACGAATTAATAAAGAAAAAAATACACTGTATATCAGATTCACTATGGAATAAAAATATAAATGCGAAATCATGACATTCTAAAAGGGTTTATTTACTTTGTTTAACTTTACTTGTATGTTTATGAATATTGATTTTTGCAAGTTTTAGGCCCATTTCCCGGTGTCAGATTGAGCTGAAATTTTACATGCTGGTCCAGTCCCGATGACAATACATGTTTCTGATAAGCATGGCTCCAGACGAGGGAATTCCTCAATAGTTAACAGTAAGGACATGAAATTTTGCACACCCATTAGGAAGCTTCCTGATTTTATAAAAGCGGGTTTTTATTTTTTTAACTATTCATTTATCGCTCATATAAATAGTCAACAAAGTAGCACATATCTAATCACTACGTATCATTAAAGACATCGCCGACGTACTCCTGACCAAAAAAGACTAGCTACTTATTACTTCTTATCTTAATTATGAATGCAAGAAATATTAATATTACCCGACAACCAACACCTCTATGTTAAGATAATTTGTCACTGACACTTGTAGTCATATTTAGAAAGTTGATGTCATATCTTTATTACTTTTATCTTTTTTTGCGTATACTCTAACACAGACTAATAAATATTCATCATCAGGCACATATTTGGGTTACATTTTGCATAATTACTTTGGCATACTTATGTCTTACATAATTAACGCCCAAGTCAACTTTTGCGGCCAAGTACAAAGGCTTAATTAACCACTCATTCATAGCTAAAGAAGATTAAAATGCAACGTCGACTTGACAAAACTAATTGCTACATGATTTCACACGTGTAAATTATATCTGGAGTAATAGCATTTAATTCAAGTGTTATATTATTTTTACCAACTTATTATAATTACATGGTATATTTGACTATTTAATTATGTTAATATCGAATAATTACTTATGACTTGACTAAATCTTTATACGTATATGTTCACATTACATTTAATAACTGGTGGCACTAACAGCTCGTTACAAGAAAAACAATCTCTATATACCTACAAATATAGAGCATTATTTCCGATAATACTAATAGATAACACTCATACTTTACAAGATTACTTATATCATCATCATCATCATTACAACCCATATCTGTCCCACTGCTGGGCTCGGGTCTCCTCTCACAATGTGAGGAGGCCATAGTCCACCACGCTGGCCAAGTGCGGAATAGCAGACTTCACAACACCTTTGAGAACATTACTTATGTATATGTAACATAAATTATGAACAGTTATCGTAATTATATCAATCGTGATTTTAAATCCTCATACACATATCGGGACAATAGTTCGAAAACCTCATTATAAGTGCCAATGAGAAGTTTTTTTTTAATAATAAAAATGGCTTCTCTAGAAGCGTAAGAGATTATAGCTTCAGGCGATACGCCGTAGTAGGCGTAAGCGATGGCCGGTGATGAAAAGCGAAAGCGTCGGACGTATAAATTGCTCATAGCTTTTATCGTGGAGGCTGCACCCACTTAGATAACTTGAGATACCGTAGCACGGATGAATCCGACGATATCACAAAACTTTTGCATCGTTTGTCTGTCTGTCAGACTGTTTGTAATACTCGATTATTTCAAAATCAACTTATATTCCAGCTATTTGGAGTTTGGATCCACCTAGAAAGCTTTTCAGTAGATTTGTATAAGCACTCTTTCCTATTGTTAACTATATACCGTGTCCTATTTTTCACTGTAGGTTATCTAACTTCGGTAAAAATTATGGGTAAAGATTAATTGCAACAAACACCAAATAATTTGAATAAATATACGAATTCTAATGTTGAACAGTATCTTTGATGCAAAAAATAAAAATATATGACTATTAAAAATAATAGCTGCAGTGTCTTTTTTATCAGACGAGGTTTTAACAAAACTAAACAGAATTAATTCGGAATTGATAAAGGTCACGCTTGCCACTTATTCAAAATATTTGATAAACAATAATCTTTATACGGCAAACGATAAGGAAAACAAGTATATTGCCAATAAACTTCCAAAACAAAGGTTTTTTGGACACGACCTATCACGGAATACACTTCATATAAATGTAATTAAAAACCACTTGTAATATACGATGTAACTAGAGAAAAAACAATATTTATATAACAACATTTAGAGCTATAACTAGTTTTTAACAGGCAAATCGCATAATTTAATTTGAATCGCATATTAATTTGAATAACGCAGCTATTCCGCTTAAGTTGCATTTAATTTTGTGGTTTCTAATCGTAAACATGGCTGTTTTTTAGTTCACGACTCTGTATATTACAGCTTTATTGGACTAACGGTCCTTGAAATTCGACCTTATTGGTTATCCAATAATAAAACGTGTTATAAGTTTGTACAGACCACATTTAATATTATTTAGATATAATCTAAAAACACGGATCTACATACGTTCGACATATCGAAGACTACATAGTTCTATTTCTAGTAAGATTTGTAAAACTCACAGTCTTAATACTTAACCGTTAGGCAGTTAGGCTGATTTTTTAATCTCTCTCTCTACGGTAAAAACTATATGGCTAATAGGTCAATCGGTCGGTCGCCAGCGGCAACCTGAGTTTGTTTCGAAGTGAACGAAATCGATAATGAAATCATAAAAGTTCACACACTCATATACCGCTCAGAGTTTCCTGTATCGCGAATGGCATAAACAGGCACAAATTATAACAAGAAAACAAGCACGTTCAGAAATCAAATAGTTTTTTTATTTCTCTAAGCACTTATCATACACAAAAATGTTTGTTACAGCTGACAATCGAACCCGGGTGCTGTAGACACTTCAAACAAGTCAAGCTGTTTAGCATCATAAGATCATTTTATAAAAAAAAATGCTAAAAAAATCTTCGCACAGACCGCTTTGCAACCAATCCGACATTAATACAACTCTTTCTGTCATCGCCAACTCGACAACTAGATCAATCTATCTGTAACTACTCAACAACCGATGACAATGCATGTTTATGAAAAGCATGATCTGATTCTGCAACCAGTATTGGCTCCAGATGAGGGAACTCCAGTTAACAGTAACGACAGAAAATTCTGCATACCTATTGGGATATGGATGATAAATTCTTTTTTGTAGTATAAAAGTGGGTTTTTAGTTTTTTAAACTACTGATTTATTACTTACCTTCATATGATTGACACAATTAGGACAGGGACCAATCATAAAGATAGAATTATGTACCTATAAGAATTTGAATGGCGATTATATTGTCGGCACCAAAGAAACGAAACGAAATTGATATCTACTCATCTAATAATGCATTTCAATTGGTACGGAGATTAGTTTAGTATGTAGGTCGACATGCCATCATTTATCATGCTTCTATAGCAATTAAAAATTACATTTAATACTCTACGTTAAAATTATGTGATAGATCCAAGGAAGTTATAGATAGAAGTTATAGAATAAGACCACTATAGCTGATTAGCTTATAGCTGATTAACGATTGTTAATGTAGTATGTATTTCGTCAGCATCCTCTCTTTAAAAAGTCATGAAATATTTATTAAACTATGAATTTCGTAATCCTTTCAGAATTTAGTACAATCTCTTCCAAGCCCAGAAAATTCAACCACCACAACAACTGTATGTGATTTACTCGTACCACTAATGTCTTGACATTTCTCCAAATACAGAAGCGTAACGAACATAAACCCGCAACTGTTTTAAGTCAGACACTGAGGCTGGTCTCAGCAATAAATAACTTTTAATTGTATAAATTGCAGTCGACTTGGATGCAGTAAAAATCTAGAGTCTATCGTCGTAAAGTTTATGAGCGGTTGTGTCATTAATTAGGACCTCAACTCGGCTTTGTCTCGACAGATCGGTCGTTTACCTTGTAAATGGTGAGATAATTCAGCCCTTTCTTTACGTATCCTGCTGAGATCTTTTGCCTTTACGATTTGTTTTTCGAACTATGTCTTCCAATGTTGCTGTGTATTTCTATGACTTCTGTACGTAAATTGGAAGGTTAAAAATATTTTCCGTATAAAAAAACTTATGGGTTTCAGGAATGTTAAGAATTATTCCCTTGACGTTATTGATGGTCAGAAAACCCTTGATAATGTTGTTTTTACTTACTATTTTAATTTAATTTTATCGTCATTCATCGTTTACGTCTTGTTTCAGAGCTTGGCTTTGCCTTTTTGGAGAAGTAGTGAAATAAACATTGTTAGAATAGGAATTCTATCCTATCCTGACAAGATGCAATACGATTTCCTTCTACACTAACTCGAACGAACATGTGTGTAATATGCGAATTAAGCCAATTTAAAACTATTCGAGCAACATTCGACAATATCGACACAAGATTTTGCAACAAACGTACTTCTCAAATGAACATTCCCGTATCAAATGGCACTAATGCGGTTGGACAACAAATCTCGAATTGCATATTCATTCCGTATAATATTAGGAGTAGTAACAAAGTAGGGCTGTCACCTAACCAAACATCGGGCACTTTGTCCTGTCAGACGCAATGCGACAAGTCGTCGCTTAATTCGGAATATAGACACTGGAATGCGGCCCTAGTTCGGCCTCGTTGTGACGAAACCTAAGGCCATATCTCTAATATCCTTGTTTTAAACAGTGCCACAATATTAGTAAGCTAATCTTATGAATAGAAAGATTAAGAAGAAATATAGTAGATGGGTCGCGCGTTAGTGAATAGAGCTTTCATTGACGTTATTTATTCTTTTAATTAATTCAGTTCCAAAAAATACTTTGCTCTCGTATATCTTCTCGGATATAGTGAATTTGTTCTCAGGGCTTTAATGTTTCAATTCTCATTTCTCCAGCGTCTAACATCCTGGTAAGATTGCAGAATCTAAGCCATCCGAATGGGCCCAAAATGTTATAATATTCTATCAATACCAGTAGACATATTTTTACCATTACATTTTTTTTTATTCAATTTACAGACTATGTTACAGATGTCCAAGTTCCGTAGATATTTATCGCAGATATACATAGATAAACAGAACTAAGTAAGGCATTTTATTCTTACAGTCAACCAGTTCTGTTTTGATTGAGTGTACGTAAGGAATGTGGTTGGAGATTGGCTTTGGCGTAACGAAATGCATGACGTTTAAGTCTTACTCTTACCCCAGTAAGGCGATGTGCAAACATATGCACCGTAAAATCTATAATGTCTCCATTTCATTATTCTTACCCACTCATTACAATGACAATTTTATGAGCGAATAATAACGGTGACAATGCTGTAATTTTCCGTTATGTAAATACATAATTATATAGTTTTAATTATACACTTTTGTATGGATAAGCATTGTAAATCTAGAATAATAATATACGAAGGAACTATCGTACAACAAGTTAATAATACTATGCAAATACGGCCTTAAAACATAAAAGCTTTCAGAAGCTACATAGCTAATCAATGACATGGGTAGGTACCAATAATTTTCTTAATGTCAGAATATAATAAAAAAAAAGTTAAGTAAAAGCCATAATTAAACAAAATTTCAAACCACGATAATACCATAAACAAGTGCATCCTGTAATAAAGTGTTTAATTCCACCGTCAATACCTTTAGACATTGCCAGAAAAAATAAATATTTCCTTCGACTGGCAACCCACCCGTGGCGTGGCCGGCCCACCTACGACAAGACAGGTGTATGAACTTCCTTTACAACCAACGTAAAGGTTGTGATACACTTGGTTGTTCGCTCGTCATGTAACATTGCCGCGAACATGTTACATTACGGCACTTGAAAACGCACACTTGTCTACACGCTCTGATTTATATCTTCTAAAATAATAATTCTACTTCTATGAAAATTATATTTAAAACTAAAATATAAATACATATTAATGGTCGCAGAACAAAAACAATGCATAGTTAACATAATAACTATTTTTTTTTTATTTAAGTTATCGACGGTCACTTAGCATCCAAGTTAAGTCATTGCTTTTTATAAATGATACAAGCTTAACTTGGTTTTAGGTTTACTACATCCGAATCCAAAGAATCTACGAGTTCAAACTCTTCCGTCAAAACGCTATAAGGTACTAAGGCGACCAAGGCTCATTGTCACAATACCTATAGTTCGCGCGCGAATTCATTGCCGAGATTCCTGACGTCACACGTCACCCGCCGTCTTTAATATAGTGTCATTAAAGCTCAAAATTAATTGTGCTCCCCCCTTTACTCGGCAATAAGCTCGCGTGCAAATAATAGTAGGTATAATGCTTATTTAGTAACATTTTTTGTTACATGAAAATGTACCGAGTCGATCATTACCTTAACAAAATCTACTCGCTCTTATATCAAAGCCACAGAGTTTAAAATTAATTCATATTTTATTACCTACGCTAGCAAGTTGCATTTTCTCGTGTCTGTTGTTCTTAAACCTAAGGTTCAAATTGGCTTATCTTTTCCACGAAGCCGCACTGTTTTTTCCGAATAATATACACTATTCAAGTAATAAACAGTACTGACGATGTGAATAATGTATGGTAGAGTCAATAAAATAACAACACGTATATAAATGAGAAAATTAGATGGTTTGTTGAATGAAATTGCCCGGTTTATTGTTTTTAGAAACATTTATATGAATAGTGAGGTTTATGATGAGTTGGTGGTTTACTTTGGAGCAACTGTTGTGGGAAAAAAGTTAATAGATGCAGGTAGAAAGATTGAGTACATAACCAACATAAGTAATGGTCGTTGTCAATACTCTATCTATGATTTAACCTTCAGTAAGTTTCTTAGAACTGTCAGAATGTCAAGTGTATGATTCATATTTTATCTACTAACTTATCCAGGGATTATGGTTAGATGGATTATTAAAATTCAAATATAATTAAACGGCTTAATATTTCGTTTATTAACATGACACTTGCGAAAATTTATTTTTACGAAACTACTTGTACGCAAAAACTATTGCAAACTGGACAACCTTTTCTATTGCGCACTTATTGCTTTAGTCAAAATCTCATTACAATTTAAGCTTAAGTTTAAGCAGGTAAACTTATTAGCATAAACATAATTCAATTAAATCTGAGACGAAAATCTAAACCGAATAATATTTAATTAGTGTTACAATAACCGAGGCATAACTGCACTGTGTCGATTCATATCAATTATCACTATCTGTGGGTGTCGCGTCAAAGTGAATCGATTTCGTTACCGAATCACAATCGAGTCAGTGCAAAATACGATTGTATCGAGTTACATTACGAAACTGTGTGACCGATTAATGCGTATTCATGAAATGACCGGAAAATTAGTTGTAAATGTATCTATATAATATTATTACTACATAGTATAAAATAAAGTCACTTTCTCTGTCCCTATATCCCTTTGTATGCTTATATCTTTAAAGACTACGCAAAGGATTTTGATGCGGTTTTTTAAATAGATAGAGTGATTGAAGATGAAAGTTTATACGTATAAAAGTTTACAGTTTTTCTGTAGTGTATTCAGTATCAGCATTGCACCCGTGCGAAGCCGGGGCGGGTCGCTAGTATAATATATTTCAGAGTATTTACAATATTAGCAGTGTAAGAATGGCAGTGGTCGTTTCGTGAATTACTTTTATGATATCAAACTATTTAGGTTATAGCCCATTAATGGCTCAGTATTGGGCCGGCTTAGAATACTGGTCACAATCCTATACTGGCATTACTAGGATATCGTAAAAGGCTACGAAAGCCGGTCCGCTTGGTTGTAAGGTATTACACATAAGGATTATGTTATCAGTTTTATTATGAATTTATTTATGTTATTATCTACCGGTATTATCTTTACGTGAAGCCTGCCTGTGCATTGATAATCGAGTAGGCACACTATTATCGTTATTAAACGTCAGTGGAAGTCAGATTAGTCTTATTAATATTATAAATCCGAAAGTTCGTATGTAGGTACGTACGGATGGACGGATTTGGATTAAAATTGCTACATGGTTTTTTATAACCCAGAATAACGCATAGGTCCAAAAATTTAACTTAGCCGGCATTGGCGGCAAATTTGAAGTATGATTTCGTTACAACTTTAAAGAAGTAGATGAAATTTTTACACTATTTTATAGTCGAAATTCCACGCGGGGAACTCGTGGGTGGATGATATTTACGAGTATGTATATATAAACAGTTATTGAATAACATAAACAGCTACAAATAAAAAGCTGTCGTCTTTTCTTTTATTGGTACAAGATATACCTAAGCATGTTCTGTCTGTACCGACGATAAATTATGCATCAGCATCACCAAGACAAGTCTTGTTACCAATGCGTATTTCTTTCGAATCAACTTTCACTCAACAACTCCGAGTCTCTCACTCTTATTAATTTTTCTTCAAGTCCCAAGATGTAAATGTATTCGTAATCCTCAGCTGATTGAATGGTGATTGTACAAAAATACAATTTCAATACAACAATTATGGCCATGATTTAAAAAAATAATTAGTTTTATTCATAACTTAAGAAATATTTATTAGGTTCGTCAAGCGTGAAAACTTTATAATTGTCTGGAAGAGATCGTCAGAGCAGGGTTAAAACCAGCTATTTGTGCTTGAAAGTGCAGATCGCGCGCGAGTTGATTGCAGTCGGGGCCTGAGGTAAAGGGGGGAGCATAAATAATTTTGAGCTTTTAATTAAAGACGGCGGGGCAACGTGCTCCTCCCTTTACCTCAGGCCCCGACTACAATCAACTCGCGCGCGATCTGTAGGTAGGCACTGTTTAATTTTTCAAACAATTTGAATATCATAAAACTAGTGGCCCGCCCCCCCCTCCCCTCGGGAAAAAAAACTCATTTCCATACAAACCTTCCACCCCCATTTTACTCCC
>DWKA01002845.1:0-10172 GCA_018249155.1 Panoquina ocola ocola
CCGTTAGACTAAACCCCACTTTCCCCTATTAATGGTGCTCAGTACGACTTGGAATGTAGTAGTTAAAGTTAGCCGTACTTGATGCTTTAGAATACTAACCTAAACATCTACCGGTATACTAAAGTGTCATAATTTTCGACGGAGGTCGGCCCGTTAGTTGGTAAAGCTTCAAATAAGAATGAAAAGTAGTTATATTATTAAATACATTTATTTGTTATCTATCGGTAAAGTTAGCAGATACCGCAGCAGGTATTATAAGCTAAGTAGCGCCTTTAGTATTGTGAATCTCGCTTAGACATATAATAATATTATTTACTTACATTTTTAACAAATCAGAAATGTAATAGCAACAATGACATGTTATTCAATTAAATGACAGGAGAGTTAAGACTGTTTTTTAATCTCACACGAAATAGTTGTTAATAATTTTAAGAATCTTTGCCACTACAGTAAAGAAAACTTCACTAAACCTAAATAAAACTGTATATCACCAAAATATAATTATATTATTTAACAAATTATGTTACAGTTACCGTACCGTGAGTAATAATGGAAACACGTCGAATTAATTACAATGTACGTGCTCACACTCACACCGCTCCGCTTCTATTGTGTTCACAGACGTACTAACGGTGATTATTGGTTGCAAATGCAAATCTGGCAGTATGTGGGGGTTATACTTTTTTTAAACTACCCTTCACTAGATGAGTTGGTAGATATCAGGCTCTGGACAAGACAAATTATTCTTGACGCTCATAATATTAAGGATCAGTACCTTGCTATCCGGTATAATTTAATTACTATATTATCGAGCCAGACAAAAGTCAATAACAAATATCATAGTTCGACGATAACAAATTTTCGCTATTACATCATATATTTTTCGTTAAAAATTTCACATATTATTCTTCTTTTTATATTATTTATTAAAATAACAATATATTGAATATATTGTGGTTGGAAATATGTATATCATACGCATTATGTTTTTTTTGACATAAAATAAATTAATGCGTGACTATACTTGGTAGAGTGCGCCACTCGCATCACACCTGCATACAACAGACATCAACGAGCGCGCGCGATATACTGAGGCCACACTGATCAGATCTATTTATTGCCCTTATAATAATAATAATGCATATTATATTATAATTATGTTATATAATATTTACGAACTTTTGCCTACGACTTCATCCGAGTGATAATGAAATCATGAAGTACCTACTGTGAAAATTATTATAACATTTTTATTTTTCTATCAATTCTGTTGAAGAACGTTTATGAAAGAAGAAGTAAATAGGGCCAAAGAGTCCCGTTTACCCATACAAACATAGACCCCTTTTTTCCCTCCCTTAGTAAAGGAATTTCGTAAAACCCTTTCTTATCGGAGATAACGTTATAGGTACATACAAAGAATACGCACTTCAAGTTTCAGGTCTCTACGATCAGCGGTTAGGCTGTGCTTCATCCCTCAATCAGTCATTCAGAATAAAGCATTTTATATGTATAAAAAAGATATGAAAATACCTATTTTCCTCATTTTTAGAATAATGCAAGAGTCTGAGGTTTGCTAAAGATAATGTTTATATGGAGAAGAAGTCCATTTCTTTTATACATGATCAAATCAACATGATGATCAAATAATAATTTCTTGCCAGTCATCCATACTTACTAACCAACGCCCGACGTTAGCCGGCCGTTTACTATGATTGAGATGAGCAATCGGGTTATGAGTGCTTCCACTCACATTACGATTATTCTCAAAGCGTTGGGAGGTAATTTGTATTGTAAAAGTTCAGGCTACAAAATAATGATACCTACATACTGCGTTACATCATCGGAAATGTTTACTTATTGTTGCGTTACCTGTTTAGTCTTGCAATGACTTATTACTCCGATGTTATCGCTGACTATGTCAAACACGATATCTAATTGAAACATTTGCCAAAGATACAATTTGCCAGGCACATCGCAATCTTCATTTTTTGTAACATTGTATAACACTTAGTAAGATAATGTCTTGAAAACGAGTAGCCAGCGATTTAATCGTAATTCTTAAAGTAAATGGAGCACTAATAGAGTTAAAACGTAAGCTTAGCGTTATATTCCTCCTGAACGTGGTTGTTGGGCTCTTTACTAAAGCACAATACCTTATTTATTATTACATTATTACCATCGTCAGTAAAAAAGATATCGGTAAATAATTATATAATATTTTTCGTATTTTAATCACAATACCTACCTATCGGAGAGCTAGATATATTGCGCGTTTATCTTAATCAGAAATCGTTCATAAAAACCAAACATATAAAATACATTCCTGATTCGGATTATGTATTAATCTTTTTTTGATAGAGTCCGTAACCAATAAATACGTCGTAGTAAACGGTAATCGGTACGCTACATCGGTTTTTTGAATCGTTTAATCTCGATTGTCTGAGCCTCCGACGAGTCACGAAGCTTCAGTAATTTCTGGCGAACCCAACATATTATAATACGACAAAAGCCGCGGCAACAATCTGAATGACCTTTGTCTGACATTTTATCTTTGTCTGATTGTACTAACACACGGGTTTGTCAGTTGAGGTTGAACTTTGAGGTAGGTACTTAGGCAAAATATGAATACCATCCGCATAGCTGCCCGATCAAAACCTAATGCGGTACAAAAAATCCTACGTTTGCTACAGATTTATCTTTATAAAGTTGCAAAGATATTTTCAAAGGATTATTAGTATAACAACCTCAATTAAGCTAGGGCAGATGTTTATATTTTTCGTTATTTATCATGTAACAATTTATCCGTACCAGGCGTGAATAACTTGATAAGACGACTTACCTACGTGTATTTTTTAATGCATAATAGGCATCAGGATTACTTTACTTTACTTTACTTGCTATGAAAACTCAAAGCAAAGGAATTACATTAAAATAAAAAGTATTTTGTTAACATTTCCGTACATACTTAAATTTTAAAATGGCTGCCCTGAAAAATGTGCATTTTCGACTTGTTAAGTTATTCACACTTGGTACGGATATTACAATTCGTTACATATTAGGTACATATTAGGGCAACTTTTAAATACACTGGACCTTTCGTGGTCTGGATACAGGTGCAGCTTAAGTGAAGTCTGAATGATCAAGTCATCCTATGGACCGGTATATATCCGGTGTACGGACGCTAAAAGCCGCCAGTTCAAAGTTCGCAGTTAAGACATGCAGCTCGCAACCGGCTGGTTGCCGGCTAGAGTATCCCATAAAATTGAAATAGCTTTTGCTTGTTATTTTAGCTTTAAGCAACCTCTTTATTTATTCAATATATGCAAATTGTCACTATTGTCGGAATACCAACATGAAAACAACGGAAATAATTAAGATAATATGACTATGATAGGTAGATTAAGTTGGTTAATGATTAATTTTCCGAATACTTAAATTTGCTAATGTTTATGAAAAATGCAAATCATTTTAACAGACGAGTGTAAATTGTTATTAAAGCTACCTATTCCTATGAGACAGAAAACACTTTGTACTTTAGTCATGAACATCGTCCCTAGATGGCGTTAACCGTATCAAATCTGAATCGCTCTCTATAAGATTAGCGCGTACAAATTGACATTGACCTTAGAGTACCTATACATATAATATTATTATAATTATGTTGTTTGATATGAAATATTTCAAGAATTTAACCGTCAGCATAGGTAATTAGACAAAAATAACTCATGAAACTTACAATCAGCTCGCTACACGTTAAATTTAGTTTTAGTGTTTTTTAACAACATAGATAGGTAAGGAATCTAGGTACCTTCTCAGTTGATGAGGATGTAATTAGAAGTCTAAGAAGAATTAGAAAACTAAGAACCAAACGCATCAACAAAATCCTTTATGATATAAAACAGAGTTTTGGGACTTTATAGTTCTTTTGGGACTATTATTTTATCGATATTCTAATACCCGTAATTATAAATACCATTCGGACCCTGTTAACTTGTACACTTCCTATCCAATTAACCTCTTAATATTATAAGCTCGTTTTTTCAGTGCTTCTGACCTTTCGATTTATATCTTGTGATCAGTAATGGTTAGCACGCTCACACATTGACTTACTGGACAACAACGAGCACGACAATAGTAACAATTTGCATTAAAGTAAAGGAATCGTGATTTGCGATGTGTACGCGATCGCGTGATGGTTCTATGTAGTTATAGAGGTCACCCCGTAATGCGTAGGTACGAGTACTTGTATATCCTGTTAGTGTCAGCGTGAGGTAAGCTGCGTAATGTCATGAATGTTCTAAACTGGAAGCTTGTTGGTTCAATTCCGCATTCTTAATCATTTTTTAGGTTAAAAAAATATATGCATATTATGTGACATCTCAACCATACTTGATTGAGACCAAGATAACTCATAAAGTATCTAGTCTTCGTCTTGCTTCTCACAAATTTCAAATTGAATTATCATTAACTCTCACTCAGAAATTAGAATCAGGTAAGTCATGGATGTGACATTTCAAATCTAGGACTCCAGATCCATAACCAGTACCCATGTATGGATACGTTAATAATATTTTACCAGTTTCAATGAGCTATTTATGGCTTTGGAATTATCTGATGGTTTCAGGGACGGATATTTAGATTCGTAAAACGGATATACCTACAATCTACATAGTCACAATTTAATATTAAGTTCCAAAATAATTCGACACCTTTTCATCAAATTCAGTTAAAGTTTCGGTAGATATTTCTTGGAAATATATACCAATATAATCCGTTTACGAATCGAATGTATATCCGTTTTACGAATCTAAATATCCGTCCCTGAAACCATCAGATAATTCCCAAACCATAGGGCTGGTGCCCTAACGGGGACCGTGGTCCAGTGGGGGAAAAAATAATAAATATAAACTTTAATGGACATGTAGGCACTGAAAGGCCTGAAAAACTGAAAGGCATACAAATGCCAGTTGGTGTGACATATGAACCCGTAATTTAACTTGTTGTAATTGAAACGTATTTCGCTAAGATAAATAGGTAGTACCTACATGCTGGAGTTTACGAGTAAGAAATAAAAAAAATAAAAAAGTTGTGTCTTCACGCAATTATCAAGCCGATAAATATCATAGGATGTACAATAGAAAGGCAAACGATATAATTTAGCATAACGCACGCTCGCACGTTTACCAAGTTTTATTTTATAGTGAAATAAAGCCAGTTACCTCATAAAGAGTACTAACCTAGTACACACTGAATATTTGTACATCGTACTGAATGATGCTATCAGGTTTTGGAAGCTTAAATTGTATGCCCACGTTTTGAAACGGAGGTTCAAAATTCCCAGAACCTATCGGTAAGTGCCTTACTGCTACGTCGGTGTTGAACGGCGTGCCAGTTCTTAAAGGAAACTGCCTTCCCATATTGGGAACTTTATGGTTTTAAATATTGTCCTAAAATTTAAGATTTCTTCTGAAATAGGTTACAGTTTGCTGGAACTAAATTGGTAAAATCTTTAAATGGTATAATTTATCATGGATAATAATTTCTCATTGATAATTTGTTTAAACACACACTATTTTACGATATAACGAACTGTGCCAGATTAAATAATATTTATTAACTTAATAAAAGGGTTTTCTAGGTTGCTTTTAATTATATATTTTTAATAATTTCAATTGTTCGAACAAACTAATTTACACAGATACATATCTTGCATTTTTTTATTTTGGGTAAAATCTTGAAATATAGATGAACGCGGTAATGAGATTTCAACATGATTACACAATATTAAAGAGCATCTTGTGTTTATCATATGCCCTTGGCGCCGACTTGTTCGTGAAGTTTTTTCTATATTGAGAACCTCTCTAGAATCCAGCGTGACTACAATCTCAATGAATTCCATCCGAACAACATCTTCACTTCCAAAAATAATAAAAAGCAAAATGTAACATTTTAAATTTAAAATAAGAATATATTTGTTTTTAATTAATGAAAGAACCTACTTAATCTAATGATTCGTTCGTATTATTTATTTTAAATGTTATTTACTGTGTTAATTCACGTGACCTCTGACTTAAAAGTGACCGTCGAATTGTATAACTTTTTGCTTGACCTTCGTCGTTACAAAGTTGTTTTTGCTCGGCTATCAGACTCACATTTGTTTAAAAGCTTTATGGATGTCATAAAATATAGCAGTTGATACTTCAGAGTCATTATCATCAGTAGATTTTTCTATGTCTGTTGTATTTGTGTTGAATTTATATATCATGACGGCATCTATAATTGTTTGTGTTAATAGCTAGGAAATGAACGCAAACCATAATATTGGGGGGTCAATGCTCTACAGTTGGCTTTGATGGATGTAGAGAACTAAAATAACTAATTGTTTTTCCAACTCACAACCGAACGTTCTCAGTTGATTTAATACGCGTGTTTTAAAAATTCCAAGCAACTAAGATTTTACAGAAACTTAATTCGGTAAATACATAGTAAAGTGAAGTGAAGTTAGTAGCAAAAACTAGTCTTATATCGCTAGTACATATATGATTATTGTGAAACAGTACGACAATATGCACTTTGCATGCAAATTACCCGTAAATCAGTCGATAGAACATATGCCAAAAGATCTACATAATGAATAGGTAGTGTTCTGAATTATGAATAATTCCATAGCATTTCAAGGTGTTCCAATAAACACACGATATATGGAGTCCTACTTAGTTACAAGCTTTTATAATTTATGTTCTCCGAGGACAACATTAACAATTAAATGCACGTTTATTTAAGCTGAAATAACTCCGCAGACATGACCTTAGGGTCAGGTAGGTTGCTAAGAATATTTGTGAACACTTTACTTTAGATAGAGCTATTTTATGTTTAATTATAATGATTTTAGAGTTTAATGTAGAGTGGTCTTTATCATGTGTAAAATCCCACTTAAATATTTCCAAATAAGGTATATTTTACTTGCAGTAATGGCTACTAACAAACAAAGTAATTTAATTATAAAGCCTGACGTAATAATCTCAAAGTCGCATAACACTAAACTAACATTTCAGTACATTTCAGTAACAACAACGTATCGTTTATGCGTGTAAATAGATATTTACGCACTCTTAACTATTTAAGAACTAAAATAAGTACCTGACTTCATTCAATTAACTTAAAACTTAGAATTTAATCAAATATTTATGAAATTCAAACTCAAATTCATTTATTCATATGGGTATCATACAGGTGCTTTGTCATAGAGAAGAAGATATGGCGAAAGAAACTCCTCAGCAGATCTTTTAAACATGGGTAAGGGGTAAAAAAGCGATAGGGGCACGCTATCTACGGATGAAGTTGCCGATATCAGCTAATAAATTATAACAGTGCAATCTTATCAAGATAATACGATGTTCTGTCAAAGGTTGCGGGTTAATGTTAATGGGTGGTAGCGGGCGGGAAAGGTTGCTCGTGTGTGACCCATGATAATAATGCTACATCAGAAAATGTTAGCATCAAGTGCCCTTAACACAGATAACCTGCAATATTGCTAGCCCATGGTACAATCTATTGTCATATTTTCGTTGGCTACTGCTTCTGCACTTCTTGAAGTAGTGGCTCTATTTTTCCCACAAACTCATGCTTTACGACTATAGATAAGAAAAAGTTATCGTTTACGTTTCACGAGAAAAAAAAGGAACTGTGAGAAAAGTGTTGTCTTTGCTGTAATATACGAACAAATAGAGATTTCACCTGATTCCTATCGGATACCTTTTTTATTGGGTACCATGTCCTAATGGGAATTATCGCTCATGGACATCAGTAACTCGAAAGAAAGCTGGGTACGTTATTTAGAGACATTATTCAAGAGACATCTCTTGGATGCTGAAACTGTAACATTAAGGGTCGGATTTAGAAGGTAGTCGCTATATAGTTGTAGAAAGACCTTTCACCATAGGTATACATATGGATAAATGCCTTTGGGATTAAACTTAATGGTAATTAGAATAAGATTACAAAGCCTACAATGGCCATGAGACTTTGAAGTTTATATCCACCTCCTTTCATTTAATTGTTACTGTCGCTTAACAATAGTGACACATCAAAAGATTAGTTCAATTATTTGTTATTGTCATAATTCTTGTTATTTAACGTTGGAAGATAATGTTATTTTTGCGCGGTTACATAAATATTTCCTTGAATCTACTATCTCAATGCGGATGTTGCCAACGAATTTTTCAGTCTATTTTTGGCTGACAGACGCTTATCGTTAAGGATTAAGGATAAGGAGTTTTAAATTAACCTTAAGAATAAATATATCTGTAAATTATTAAATACCTATGTGATCAATCCGGCAATGGAACTTCTCAATTCACAATACGATTAAAAATATCATCTGTGTAATGTATCACTAGTTCTCCTACTAATTCTATTCTTCTTTCATAAAAGGCGGCACATTAAATAGCTAACACACGATTTAATAACACCAGATACCTATCATAATTACAAGAGGAATCAATGATGAGTTTAATGAATACAAACAGTTTTGGGTACTGCTATTGATGAAGCACCTGTGAAATTAGCTGACAATGTGCATTGTTACCCACGCTCGCAATGACTCAGCCGATTAATGGTTCAACTCACCTTGACACGATCCCTGGATTTGAGTATTCAAATTACTCCACGCTACATAACTCGTAATTAAACCAATACCCAATATTTTTGTTTGCATAATTATTACGCAACACCTGTATGTAATTTACAAGTGTAAATAGTGTAAAACAAACTTACTTTATCTCTGTGCGTTCCTGAGTTTTTACTGCCATTAAGATAATTGCTTCCGGAAGATTTATGCATTTGCGTTATAACTAAAGTAGTGGAGAAATTCATCTATCTTACGTTCAATGAAGCCGGCATAACACCTGGTGTTTGATAATGTTTTAATTATGAATATTAAATTAACTAAGCTGTAAACGATGTAATTAACCTAGACTTTGATGACATAACCTAACGATAAGTTAATAAATTCGGATTACTACGATGTATGCAAATTCATAATGTTTTGCATTTTCGCAAACTTTTGAAATACTTATATATTTTTATTTTATTTTTCATCACTTATATAATTTTTATTTCATTCATTTTCACGACGTTGGTCGTTGTAGCTTCAAAGGACCTAACGTACCTGAAGTACCTGAGTTCATCATTTTTTGCATCAAAAGCCAGTAATCAAATAGATGAGCCATTTATAGTAAGAAGCCATCGTTATACCACTTAATGTGTTGCCAGACAAGATTCCGCCGACGGAAAGTCATTAGGCGAGATTCAAGTTAGTAAAGAGCGTAATAACCATGCGTGAATACTAAGTACCGAGTTTAGAAAAGGAATAAGAAAACATACCGTGGAAAAAGGTTTTGGGCACAATCTTGCCTAAATTATTAGTCAACGTATTACTCATATGTATCTACCTATGTACGAACTGTTGCTCGCAGCTTTGCTTGCGCTGGGATTTTTGAACCATTACTTAAAGTATTAAAATAATTCAACCTTCAAATATGACGTAACTTTCAATCACTTTTTACCCCTTAGGGGAAAAATTTCGTAAAATCCCTTCCTAGAGCAATCATAACGTACCTACGTCAGAATCTCTGTGCGAAATATAGGCCCTGCGTTGATAGACGTATTTAAACGAGTAATTATACTATTTGTCGTATATTAAACCACAGTATAAAGTAATAAATAAAAATCATATTTGAGTTTCTGAATAATTCATACAGTTATTGGTATTGCTTCCTTTTTGTGAAGTTTGGCTTGCTACGACTTGCTATAGTCAGATTACAAACACATTAAGATCATGGCACTGAAAGCCCGTGCATTACTTTCTTATAGATAAACTGATTAGATACGTTTTAAATGTAATTAAATTTTTAATAAAGGTGAAAATGTCTATAAAGCAGATTTAATTACATCAATTATCTATTTAAGCTGTATCAAAATGATTATACTTTATTGGGTTGTAATTTGACTGCACCTATTTAAATATCGATAGATTTTAGACAGGTTAATATATACATGAGAATACTACCACAGGTGTTCTGACATGACATGGGCACAGCACACACATTATTAAAGTTGTTATTCAAACATGTTTATGTAATGTAATTTTATTTGTAATGTCACACCTTAAT
>DWKA01002846.1:0-10171 GCA_018249155.1 Panoquina ocola ocola
CCCTAGCCAAAGGTTCTCAAATAGGAGTCGGAAAATGCGGCGAAATGGTTCCTGTAAAGGATGGTACGGCAGTGTTGCTTCGCGCTCGACTTGCAGTCGGCACTGCCGTGCCTCCAGATTGGTTTTATACTATGTAGTGATATTTATATGTCTACAATGGTCACTGTTGGTTCTATTATACAATGTGTTTCTTTTACACTTGATCAAACGAAGTGTGCGGAAACTAGACAAAAATAAGAAAACAAAAGAAACTTCTTATATATTTATTAAATGCATAACAGTCAAATATTTAACATTTTACATTTCCTATAAGTAGATTGAGCGATTCACATAACTTCTAATTTTAAATTATAACGATAAATACATACAAAAATATGTACAATACCAAATTTAATTGAATTTAAACTTTAAGTAAACCAACATTTAATTACAATTAATATTTTTAGAAGCATAATTATAGATACTTCTAGTAAATTGTGTCTTTTAATCAAATTTTACTTTTTAAATTACTACTTTTAATTAATTAATAATTCTTTTGTTACTTTTTATTTATTCAAACTTAAAAGGAAATGCTCATAACGTCATGGTACTGTAAACAACAAAATTGTTAACAACAATTAAATTTGTTTAAACAACAATTAATTTATGGTCAGTCTTAACAACTATGTCAGTTATTCTAAAATAAATAAATAAATGCTTTTAAATGTACAATATTCAATTATAGTAGTTGTTATATTACAGAGTTCTTAATTTAAACTTTTAAAAGTAGTTTTTTAAAGATCTAAAAGAATATTTTAGATATTCATAAATGAATTTAGTCGAAACACTTTTCAATGACATAATACTTATGAAAACTCAATATTATTATTTATCCGGATACCCAATTAAGTTGCTTTTAAAAATTACTTAAAATAAAATTGATTCTAAATTTAAAATTAAATAAATATTCTTAATGCTATTAAATCACATTAATCTCAAGAGTAACTGCAACGATTAAAAAAAAATTGAGATGTATTAAAAATGTCTTCACAGTTGCATAGAGACAAAATATTGAAGATTTTTTGTATGCGTAAATAAAAAAGTTGTTTTCTTAACTTAACATTAGCTGGTTTGAATTAGATTTGAATTTTGATTGGATAAAGATAAATAAATTAATTTATGATTCTCAACAATCAAGAACAAAAATGAGTTTCATTGATTTTTTTTAATCATTTTTTTTATTAATAATATTTTTTTTCTACAAATATGTATGTGACATTTATTTTAAAGACATGTAATGTTATCTTTAAGATTTTGTCACAACATAAAAATAAGCGACAATATTGTATGAACACAAAACACCACGATAAATCACCAACCCATCGTTTCAAAAACCCTTATTCTCAGCTAATTAGATCAAAGTTAGAATAATAATTTTGCTAAGAGTGGATCAGATGCAGAAGAGTCAGATTATTAAAGTTATAAGATCTCTCGCCGAGCGAGACGTATTGTTTGGGGAGTGGCTGTGCGATAGTTATACAAATATAAACTTTAAACTAACAAATCTGAGTTAATTTTTGAATGAACAAAAAAATGGACAACGTCTTAATATAATATTAATTTCAATGTAAATTGAATTGTACTCGATGGAGTTAAAGTTTATCAACACCATCGAGCATGTAACCAAATAGAGCAGTAATAAGAACTAGAAAATTCCGAAACTGATCAATGATTTGTCACTGATAACTGATAATTAAAACAGTACCGCACCAACCTGTGACCAAGTGAGCTGTATCGCCAATCAGAGCGCGGCGACCGGCGCAGTGTTTTGGCGTAATTTGTTTTCGAACAAAACATTAAAAATATCTACCGCTCCGCCGGTTATAATGCTCGATGATAATTACAAAGTAAGAAGCTTTTCTTTGTTGGCTTAGTCCTAAATCCGCTGTGTCAGAAGAAAAAAAATTGGTACAGGAAGACTGACTTAACCCGTGGAGTGCCGAGAAAACGCGGATCCGCGTATCCGGCACTTGAGAGGTTAATGTACTCCAGTTATACTTCTCAGCCAGGGTTTGTAGAACGTAGTCCTCATGTACACTCCTGGAAGGTATGGTGCAGCGCATTTGATGCCATGGGACACGGTTCCCACTAACTGCCATCTGCCGTCTTCTCTTTGCAAGACTAGAGGTCCACCGCTGTCACCCTGAAGAGAGATAGGAGGTAAATAATTAATCAATCGTTTTAAAAGTATAAACTCGCTTTTATATTGCAATAATTTTAATAATGGTTATTAAGCAAATTAAATCATCTGTTGACTATAGCTTCTTGCTACGAAACCTTAATAAAAAGGAGGTAAATAATTTATTTCATAAATCATTCCTCTTGTATTTTACTGCTGTTTTCTATAATCTATGTATGTGTGTCCATAAGATAAGCATCCAAATCATTTAGTCATATTGAGTCCGTGCGAGCTGTATGACAGGGATATAGTAAGCGATAGCAGCGCACGGAGTGGCAGAATTGTGTAACTAACGGGGCTAGTGAAACTTGTCAAACGCTGTTTTGAAGATGAAGATTTTATAACAAATAATATAATGTACTTGACATTCACAGTTTGACATGTCCCTTTTTGTTGCGTTTACATGGTGGCGCTGGTGTCGTGCACGGTTCCAATAGGTAGGTATCACAGATACACTTATGCACGTCAATTTTTTATCTACCACCATTTCGGAAAGGTGCTTTGTCATAAAGGGGAAGAAATGGCGAAAGAATCTCCTCAGCACATCTTTTAAATAAAATAATAATTTAATATCTAATTATATACCATAAGTCTCCACAACATGTATGGATAAGTTAGGCGTTCACAATCATTATGTTGTCCTCACGTACCTCACAAGAGTCCTTCTGTCCGTTCGCGTATCCCGCACAGATGAAAGAGTTGAGGATCTTCTTGGCATGCCCTGCCGTCTGGAACATCTCCTGGCACGCGCTGTTGTCTATCACAGGCACCTGGAGAAGAGAGAAGAGTTTGAGAGAAGTGAGAAAAGAAGAATATTTGCAGTGTTGCAATCTACATCGATTTTAAAAAGTTTGGAGCGAGAGATTGAATGAGAGTATGAGTGACTGAGTGAATGACTTATTCATTCAGTGTGCTTGAGTGTGTGAAGGTTAATAGGAATATAATGTAAGTGGATGGATGAAAGAGTGAGAATTGGAATGGATGAAAGAGTAAGTGAGCACATTAATGAATGTGTCAGAAAATTAGTCCAGAAGAACAGTGATGTCGTGATTAATCTTATTAATTCTTAAAACAACTTTGGAGACGTTTGAAGAAGCTTGGTTTGAATAAATGACTGAATTAACAACTGGATTTGTGAGTTGACGAAAGAAAAAAAGGAGTAAGTGAACATAAGTGCTAATGAGTAAAAGTGAGTTTAAAATTAGTGGATGTACGATTAAGTGGGAGTTTTGTGACTTACATTTAATTATAAATGAGTGAGTCAGGAGGTCTGTCAATGATTAATCATTACATGTCATATCGACGTCCCCAAGCAATAACTCGGTAATCGAAAAATTAAAATTTTACAAGAGAAATGTTTTACTGATTTTGTCGAATATTTTTACAACGAGTGGGACTATTGAGGTCATTGATGTATCAAATTAAAGCAATTTTTTTGTAAAATATAACTGTGGCACTAATAAGAAATTCCTATAATTAAATGAAAAAAAAATCTTATAACTAAATTAAATTAATTTCTAAATTCCCAACAATAAATCTGTGTATCATAAAATCTTTGTAAATATTATTAGAAAAAATTCGAAAAAAAATTGACAAGGTGTATTTTAGTCCATAGATGCCGAATTTGATATAACAGCAATAACTCCATAATAGGACATTACCGAGTTGTTGTTTCGGGGCGTCGATATTATCTACTAAGTGTTATTCATATGGTAAACTAATAATATGGTAACTGCTTGGCCTAATGGTTAGCTGGTAGAGAATGCATATAGCATTAAGCTCGCCATTTGTACTGTAATATTTTTATATTGTGGTCAATAAAGTTTACATAAATAAATAAATAAATTGCAAGTAGTTCTTTTCGCCTTTATTTAAACTTCTACTAGCATACGCTACCGGTCGTCCATCACCATTAGATAAAATAGCACCTATAGCATTATTCGACGCATCAGTTTGAATTATGAAACGATTTCTTTTATCAAAGTTTGGATATTGTAACACGGGAGAGGATGTTAAGAGTTCTTTTAAAGTTTCAAATGATCTCTGACACTCATCATCCCATTGAAAAGGAACATTTTTTCTATTTAATTTATTTAACGGACTAGCTATTTCGGCGAAATTTGGTACAAACTTCCTATAATAGTTAGTGAATGCTACAAATCTTCTTACTTCATCAGAATTTTTAGGTTGTGGATAATTTTTCACAGTAATAATTTTATCCGGATCAGGTAATATTCCATCACTTGAAATAATATGTCCTAAGTACAGAATTTCTTTTCGCAGAAAATCACATTTTGATGGATTTAATCTCAAATTAACTTCGCGAAGCCGTTCAAAAACATCTTGCAAATTTTTGTTATGTATTTCTAAATTTCTTTCAAAAACTATCAAATCGTCTAAATATATCAAACACTTTTCATAATTTAAGCCTGCCATTGCTATTGTTATCATTCTAGAAAAAGAGCTTGGGCTAGTTTTTAGTCCCATTGGCATACGAGTCATCTCATACTGTCCGGAATAAAATGCTGTGTTTTTTATAAATCAATATTCAAATTATATCACCTAAGATTATACAAAGACTAAACATAAGACAGTAGTTACGTTAGGTACATACAATGCTTCACAATAAGTATGACGGCGCAACTGTGGCGCCTACGACATTTCAAAATCAGATGTCAAGACATAGACGAGAGTGACTTGTCATTGTCACTCTGGCGGAACGTCAGACGGGCGGCCATCTTGTGGCTCACTTTTCGAACGAGTGCCATAGAGGCTGCACGTCATCGACGGATCGCCGTTAATCCATTTGAATCGCGAATTACATTAGTTATTTTAAGTAATAGTTGATTTTAGTGAATTCGTTAATCATTAAGGAAGTGATATATAGCCTTATTTCTTTAATTACGCTAGTAGTGTCTGTAAAATTATAATTTGTTCCGGAAGATTAAATGATTGTTTAAAATAATTATAAAAACGGTTTGTTCTTTAAGAATTACCTGTCCGAATACCCACGCATAATGGATCCACTTGGTGATGGTGTAGAAAAGCCGTCATCAGAAGTGGGATTCGAAGGACAGTCTAACGATGATAGCAGACCGTCTGGCAATGACAATGCGACTGGATTTCTATGCAACATGGAGACTTTACTGACGCGTTTACTGGCGGCTCAGCATCCGAATCCCTCAAACGCAAGTTCGGTACAGCTAATAAATTTTAATCCTGATGATGCCGATGCAGATATCGAGGGTTGGTGTCGCGTGTCAGAATTGATCATCAGGAGTAAGCAATTAGAAGGTGTCCCATTATTGATGGCTTTAACTACCTCTCTGAAGGGCAGGGCTGCCACCACCCTCACCAAATTACCTTTGGATCAACTCTCATGGGACCTAGTAAAACAAGCATTGTTAGCCAAGTTTGCGAAGCCGAAATTAATTCAAGATTATTTCGATGACATCATGCGCTTTCAAATTGGAATTAAAGAAACGGCAAGTGAGTCAGCTATACGCTTGTGGGATTTAATCGAAAGGATACCCAAGGTGGAAATGTCGGAGGAGGCGGTAACTGGATTCGTAATTTCAGTGTTATGCTATAAAGACGGATCTATTCGCCGTGAATTAAGCTCTCAAGTAATAACGAACAGAGCTCAGTTATTTCGTACGCTTGGAGGAATTTCCTTAAAACGACGAGTAGAAAATAGTGATGGGCATGATTTCGAAACTAAAAGACCGCGTTTTACAGAAGGACGTTTTCCTGGCCGGTGTCACTCATGTGGCGTACCTGGCCATAGACAATCAGATTGTCATCGACGTCGCGAGAACCCTACCAGCACGAGCGCTGTTGAATCATCATCGCGTACCTCAGCGGTAAGACCTAACGTGACTTGTTATGTCTGTGGAAAATCAGGCCATATAGCAACAACGTGCCCAAATAAGAAGACTGGCAATGAAACTGTAGTGACAAAGGAAGTTAACATATGTGAACGAGACGCGTCGAGAGGGACTCTACTGACATCATTGGGTGAGCGAATTCCATTTCTTTTTGATAGTGGTTCAAATTGCTCGTTGATAAAATTTAGTGCTTCTTTGAACTTGCCGGGTACTAAATGTCATGATCGCGTTTATTTGAAGGGTATTGGACAAGGGGAAATAGAATGTACGTCTCAAATTTCTAGTAAGGTCAAAATAGGAGATTTTTCAACTACTCTTTTATTTCATATCGTTCCTGACAACTGTATCTCTGACCCCTTGTTAATAGGTAGGGATATTATAGAAAATGGTGGCCGCGTGATGATTAATGCCGATGGTCTTACTATAACGAGTTCTAAGAAAATTGATATTTGTGAAAGGCAGGTTTCATTTCTCGATGATCTTACAGTCGATACTGATTTAACTGGAGAGCATAGGCTCGAACTTTTACGAATCCTTCATAAATATTCAGATAATTTTATCAGTGGTATACCTACACGACGCGTAAAAACGGGACATATGGAGATAAATTTGATAGACCCTCATAAGCTGGTTCAAAGGGCACCTTATAGATTAGCGCCTATTGAGAAAGAGAAAGTGCGAGAGAAGGTTCGTGAACTGTTAGACGCTGGTGTAATTCGTGAGAGCTCTTCACCATACGCGAGTCCTATCTTGTTGGTTAGGAAAAAAGACAATACAGACCGTATGTGTGTCGACTACCGCGAGCTTAACTCTAATACTCGCGCTGAACATTATCCGTTGCCGTTAATCGATGAACAGGTAGATCAGTTATCAGGGGCTCATTATTTCTCATCTTTGGATATGGCTGCTGGTTTTCACCAGATTTCGCTTCACCCAAATTCAATCGAAAAGACAGCCTTTGTGACTCCTGAGGGGCAGTACGAGTACTTAGCTATGCCCTTCGGGTTGCGCAACGCACCATCTGTGTATCAGAGGTGTATCAATAAGGCTCTTAAGGATTCGAAATACAAGCCGTTGGTATATATGGACGATGTTCTCTGTTACTCCTCTGATATTGAAGAGGGTTTAAGGCGGTTAGATGAGGTTCTTGGAGTCCTTTCTCGGGCAGGCTTTTCCTTCAAATTGCAAAAATGCAAATTTATGAAACGTAGGGTGCACTATTTGGGATATGAAATAGAGGCAGGTGAAGTTAGACCAAACTCTCTTAAAATTGAAGCTTTGGCTGCTGCCCCTCCTCCTAGAACTGCAACTCAGGTGCGACAGTTCCTTGGTCTAGCTTCATATTTCCGAAAATTTGTACCTGACTTTACGAAAATAGTTGGACCTTTGTATCCGCTTACAAAGTTCAAGGGCGCGATCCAATGGACAGAGTCGCATGAGAAAATTCGCCAAAATATAATACGAATACTCACTTCGGAACCCGTATTAACAATATTCAATCCTGAATTACCGGTCGAACTTCATTGTGATGCTAGCTCTGAAGGTTATGGGTCAATTTTGATTCAAAGGAATAACTTGATGCCACATGTCGTTGCCTATTTCAGTCGTCGCACCACAGAAATCGAGTCTCGATATCATTCATACGAGCTCGAAACACTAGCTGTTGTTCGCGCAGTAGAGCACTTTCGCCATTATTTGTACGGTCGTAAATTTACAGTGTTTACGGATTGTAATTCTCTCAAAGCGTCCAAGTCCAAATCTGATTTAACTCCTCGAGTCCATCGTTGGTGGGCGATCTTGCAAGCCTATGATTTTGAAATTGTTTACCGGGAAGGTCGAGTTATGGGGCATGCTGATTATCTATCGCGAAACCTTCCATTGCGAGAATCGGAGTCTCCTAAGTTAAGTTCAGAAGCCGTCAAAAATGTTCAATTTGTAGAGTTGCACGAAGGTTGGTTGTCAGTAGAGCAAAAACGAGATGGTGAAATTAGAGATCTTGTAACAAAATGTCTGAACTCTGAACTTCCGGAAGCTGTCGCAGAGACTTATGATGTGCGCGATGGAATTCTTTATAGGAAAATCAGCAGGAATAAGGTTACATCCTGGCTCCCTATAGTGCCGCGATCCTTAATCTGGACACTTATAAATCACGTCCATTCTGAAATTCAACACTTGGGTAGTGATAAAACGCTTGATAAAATCTATGAACAATACTGGTTCCCAGATATGGCTAAGCACGTTAGACGATTTGTAGATTCTTGCATTGTATGCAAAGCATCGAAGGGGCCCTCTGGTGCTCAACCTATTCGCCTTCACTCTATACCTAAAGTATCTGTACCATGGCATACTGTCCATATTGATTTTACGGGGAAATTGAGTGGAAAGAGTGATCAAAAGGAGTATTGCTCTGTCATCATAGATGGGTTTACGAAATATGTTTTGTTAGAGCATACATGTTCACTCAATGCCTCCAGTGCCGTGAATGCCCTTAAAAAAGCAGTTTGCTTATTTGGTGCACCTCAACGTATCATAGCAGACCAGGGTCGATGTTATGCTAGCGCAGACTTTAAACGATTTTGTGCAGATCATAATATCGACCTACATTTTATTGCGACTGGTTCATGCAGGGCAAACGGGCAAGTAGAGCGAGTTATGAAAACTCTTAAAGCTTTACTTACCATCGTCGAAAATGACCCAAATAAAACATGGCGTGATGAACTGGGTAACATTCAATTGGCGTTGAATAGCACAAGATCCTCTGTGACAAAATATACTCCAACCGAGCTCATGTTCGGAACAAGATCTCAATCGTTAGGATTGGCTAAAATATCCCCAGTTCAACAAAATGCAAATCGCTCAGACCTTGAAAGCATTCGGAACGACGCTTCTAACAATATAGAAAAGGCGGCATCTTCTGAGTCGGTACGTTTTAATCGAGGTCGAGCCGCAGTCAAACCTTTCGCGACGGGAGACTTTGTGTTCATCAAGAGTTCTGAGCGAAACCAGACCAAATTGAGTAGGAAATTCAAAGGACCCTATATTATTACTAATGTCCTTGAGAATGATCGCTACGAGTTAAAAAGCCTCGATGGCGCAAATCGCACTTTCAAATACGCGCATGAAAACTTGCGTTTGGTACCTAGCGGTTACGAAGGCTTAATTGAAATATCATCGAGGATTCTGAACGAGGATGAATCCGTGACGGCGGAAAGTGAAGAAATGGATTTCCGTGATAATATCGATGGCGCATCCGTTCATGACTCTGATACCCTATCCATTCATGGTTCTGATACAATATCTCTTGGATCTGAAACTCTAACTGCTGGATCTGACACTCTAACTGCCGGATCTGACACCCTAACTGCTGATTCCGAAGATTTTAACAATAGAAGGAGTTTTGATTTTGAAGTCGATGTTCATAGGGAATAAAATCAAGGTTAGTTAAAACTAAGTACGTTACATTTAGCGTCTGCTTGTTGGAATGGTGATTGCTTAAATTTAATTGTGGAAGTTGTGTGGCTGGTCGAAGGGACGGTGTTGTCCGGTCCATGCCCTAAAGGGCTGGTCGAAAGGACGCATTTGTCCGGTCCAGATGTGGAAGTTGAGTCTCTGGTCGAAAGGACGGTGTTGTCCGGTCCATGCCTTCGTGGGCTGGTCGAAGGGACGCATTTGTCCGGTCCAGATGTGGATGTTGGGTGGCTGATCGAAAGGACGGTGCTGTCCGCTCCATGTCCTCATGGGCTAGTCGAGGGACACATTTGTCCGGTTCAGTAGTGGTAGCTGCGGGCACAACTTGGTAGAAAGCGTCGGTGTATCGTCGTGATTAGGTGTTGATAGTAAGGTATAGAACTGAAACTGAACATCCAGTGTGTATAGGATTTGGGTCAGGATAGGCGAGCAACTCTGGTCGGTGTCATGTTAATGTGTTTTTTTTTTATTATTACAGAAGTCCCTTTGCGCCCGAGGACGGGCGATTGTCAGTATGGCCGTGACGGCGCAACTGTGGCGCCTACGACATTTCAAAATCAGATGTCAAGACATAGACGAGAGTGACTTGTCATTGTCA
>DWKA01002847.1:0-10171 GCA_018249155.1 Panoquina ocola ocola
AAATTGTTCCATTCATCCATTTCGTTACGATACTCTAATGAATTCTGTCCTTAATATTTTGGAATACGTAAACATGTTCTGTTTTGCCCCAATTATAAATATGGTAATTAATATATTACATAATATTCACAAGTTAACAATGATAGTACTTATATTAGAAAGATTATGTATTATACATAGTATGAAATTCATAAAAGAATAGTTTTACTAACATTAAGTAATGTTAAAAATTATCAGCACAAAATTATGTTTGTACACAAATAATCGTCTGCACCCAAGCATTACTGACTTGTAACCAGGCCTTAACGTTCTCATTATTAATAGTAATAAGAATTAACAAACAAATGCAATGCCATTCTTTCTTTATGTACAGTATTATTTGTGCTTTGAATTATTAACATGTAGCGTGCTCACTGCAAATTAACACAATGCTTCACACAAAAATACAAAATGGTGTTTTTAATTTTCCTATTGTTAACGATATGGTAGGAAATTATAACCTGTATATGGTAACATTAATGAATATAAAGGTATGACTACACGGTTCGGTTGACAGATGACAATAAAAGAATGGAATGAACGTGGAATGGAGATTGAACTAATTAGAGAATAAAGCTTGTTGTGGATTTTAAAAGAATTATTTCGAACGTGAGTAATTTGTAATGGGATGATATGATTGTGTTTTTATTTACGTATTTAAAACAAAATTAAAATACATTAAAAATAGTTAAATATAAGTATTTATTCTTCTGTAGAGTATAGAAATAAAATTCAAGCACATAATTTACAATTTAAAAATAATCAAAAAGCTTTAAAGATCGTGTATTTTTAGTAAAATATTTTTAGAAAAAAACTTATTTGACCTTATTTATGGGCCACAAATTTTGTCTCCACGTGAAACTTTACAACAGATTAAAACGAAACGTTTACGGTCTCTACCATACATTATTATAGACTAGACTAGACTAAGATTATTTTTTGTTATATTGGGGAGTAAGAGATATACGTTATTAGGGATATTTTGTCTGTAGCGGACCAGTTAGTAAATAATTATTTAAGTATTTATTTGTAACAAAAAGATTTTGAAAAATAGAACACTAAACATTATCTGCTTATAAAATAAATATCAATATGAATGCAAATTATAAACAAATATAATTAAGATGTGTCTCGAAGCGATGCGAGCATGAGTAGTTAGTCCGTAATCTGTAACATATTAGTTGTTCAACAGAACAATCAACGATACGTGCATAATAAAATTTATATTTAGATTTATTTTATCGAAGAATGGGTTATGTATTTATTGTTTGACTGTCGTCGAGTGGAGTAAAGTAATATTATCGTGATTGTATGCATTGATTTAAAACCTGACACTGCTTTTTATTGGTCTCAAAATAGTTCTTTAGGGCTCTAACTTCTATATAATTATTATCTCTTTCTTCATAAGATATTTTTATCCACAAGTGAATTTTTAAAATCTATCACTTCTGTTGAAAAGTCTCAACATGAGATTACATTTGAATTTTTTTCGTGAAGATGACCGTTATATTATTATGTTGAGTTTGAAATAATTTTCCCATTGACATTGTGTGTAATAGAGTGCTGTAAACTGGTAAATATAAAATATTTTATAGTCTGTGTAACTTATGCTATTCCCTAGTATGGATACTGGTGGTTAAATTCTGCTATTTCGACAGATGGTCCTGCAATAGTTAATATTAACCTGTTCGTCCGAAGTATTACCACCATAAGCGACATTAAGATGGTTAGTAACGAAAGCGAAGCGATGTTCGAGAGTAGCTTGCAGCGCAGCACCACAGCACGATACTTCATTTAAAATAAAATTGCTAAAAATATTTCCCCAAAGCCAAAAAAGTGCTAATATTTAATTTAAATGTTAATATATAAAAAAACAATTATATGAGATATCGTGCTGAGTAATGCGTGAATCTTTTTTTTGTGTTGCAGTTATTAACAATAGTAATAGGACAGTGACAAGTCGGAACAAAAAACAAAGAATGTTTATGTATTGGACACTCACCTACATCGAATGTTATGTTTAAAAAAAGTATTAGTCTACTGTGGTAATTAAAAAAAAATAAAAGCATTATAGCGTTTATATTTTGGTTACTATTGTTGATAACTAACTTGACTATGGACTACTAATAGATCTATCTGTGTTTCAATTATTTTATTAAGCTAAATCCACTTTCTAGGCATAAATTAGTAACTATTCTTTGTGTTATATAGCACTAAGAATTTACATAAAATGATGTCTCGAAAGTGGTTCTGAGTGTGCTATGGGTGAGTTCTCACAGCATGAACTCAAAGAAGATTTTTTTATTCTTCCTTTTGGCCGCAAGAGTGCGGGCGTTACGTTAAAAAATATTATGTAGCAATTTCTGCTCCGAATATAAATGTCACTTTCTACCTTTAACTTAAAAAATCTATGATATGGCAACTCTAAAAATGGCGCCAAAAGAAATTCTGAATTTTACATGTGTCTAAGTAATACTTTTTTCTCCTCTCTAAATATTTTACGTAAAATAAATGTAATATTCGAATATGAATTTTATTAAAATCCAGGATAATGTTTACGTAGTTATAAAACGTAAAAAAATTATTATATATAGGACCAATTATATTACGACATACCTAATTAAATCAACAATATTTTAATAATATGCAGTAGGTATTTAGATTTTAGGTAGGTGGTTTAAAATTTACTGATAATAACAGACCGTATATAACGAATGTATACACAAAATAAATTAAAAAGGAGTTAAATAGGCATTTTAGGTACATTGTAGAAATATTTTTACCCTGTTCTTACATACCTTTATTAGTTTTATATTATTTTTGGGTGGGCAGTGTGAAATCGTGTGTGAAACATAGGAAAAAATACGTACTATACTGAAATCTCTTAATATTTTTACGATTCAGAATAGAATTAAGTTTATTGATTTTTTTTTATAAAAATAGGGAAATAATTTATAATTGATATGATTATGTCTTCCAGTTATGTAAATACACGTAATTAGTCATCATATTTAGGGGGTTAGTCATTTTAAATCACCATTAATTATTAGCCACTAGGTAGTTCAAATACTTCACTCTAAGAACTGCCATTCATTTTGCTATAGTCAATGAAACATATTGACGAAGTTCTAATAACCGAGTTTAAGGATCTAGCTAATTTCCCGTTGTCTGATCGACTCAAGTCCTGGCACGAAACAATATAGTCAAGACGTTATTCATTTTTAAATTCCCCCACAATGAAATTGCTACAAGATTCGCCGACCGATTAATGTAAAGACAATTTTGTTCTTAGACGCCCTGTATAAATTTTCTGTATCATACACGAACACAAATTCCTATTAACAAGCCAAATTAGACACTGTTCTCCCTTCAGAGTTAATTTTTAGTTGTCTTCCGTTAGTTTCAACCTTAGCAACATTAGTTTTATATTTAGACTCTGTAGCAGTAACCTTGAACGATTCCACAGCTATGTCATTGTGTAAGATTTTCAGGTGAGAAGGTGAGTGGCCAAGTACTAAGTCCACGCGCTAGGGCCTAGTCCACGTTTGTTTGTGACTTATTATCAACCGTATATTTTGCTTGGTACTTAGATGGGCCAGCGGTAGTGAGTGTGAACATATTTGTCCGAAGTATATCAAAGATCGATGACGTCACTATGGTAAGTTCATTGACCGACTGGACCGTGCATCTAGCCTAAGTTAAAGTATGAGTTTTTGTTTTTCCTACATTAAAACGGTTACACGACTCTTCCCAACAAGTCAAATGAATGGGCAATTCCCTCCGCTTGCGAAGGAGCGATTTACCCAACACGTGTAATGTTTAATTTTTTACGATTTCTTTTTTCAATTTTTTCCCTTTGGTGTTGACGACCAAAATCGTTTTTAGTACGCTCGTTTCTTCATACGATCAGAGAGCCAAATTTATTTTTAACGAATCGGTAACATGAGACGAATGTGTCTTCTTCAAAATTTGTAGGTGTTTTTTATTGTTTCTACTTTCTTAGAACTCGAGAATATATTTATTTAACTGGCCTAGCGACCTCATGTTCAGGGACATCAGCTTCAGCTAATGGAGTGGAATTTAAATTGTTTTCCAAACTTTCCACTTCATTAATGAACCTAACATTCGCATTCATTATTTCCGCGTATCATGACTGATTAAGAGACGTGTAATCACACATCAGGTCGGTTGCAAAACTGTCAAGGGTTTTGGAAACAAATTAACATTCTAAATGTTTTTTTCTCATAAGGCGATGCGCCAACGTTAGTACGCGTCAACCTCTACCTCCGATCCATCAGCAAAATAGATGATTACAAGATGGTGAGTGACACATGACCAATTAATAAAACGATGTAATCAATTATTCCATGACACTTTTATTATAAAGCAAAGTTTTGAATTATTAATGTCCGTATCAATTGGAGAGCTGCCATCAAACTTTGTTTATAATAAAATTGGCCATAATCAAATGGATATTTAGCAATGTTCGCACTCGGCTAAACATTCTCAAGCTATCGTATATTTGGACATGTGTATGTGGTTTTTTACTTTTTTAATTTACCTTTTGTTTTTCTTTTTTGTTTCGTTTTTATTGTTTTGCACTGTTTTCCCCTTATTCAAAACACACTCATTTATATGTTCAGCCCCCCTACTAATACAAATACCTACTAATGTGCGGTGCGGATCCTTGAAGCACAACTTTCTTGATCTGTCAAGTGTAAAATACAACCCTCCTGGACATACAATTGTTTAAACTTTTCCGTTTTAAGTTTTTTTGAAGGCGCTTTATTTATTTATTTTTTATTATAATTTAGAGGGCACGTTCCGGTCGTATACTGTAAAAACACGATGGACATCCGGCAATCAAAGTAGAAAGCACAAAATTTACGAGCTTCAAAGAACGCACCTATTTGGTACAGACGATTTGATCAATTGGTAATTAGACAACAATTTGAATCGTATGACCGTATGACTGCAAATCGCTTCTAGTCAAGCCACAGGGCACCGGTCCCGCACCAACACTTCACTCATACCCAACATTATATTTTCTGTATATTTCTTTTGTCAATCATGCTTCTTTTTGTCATGCTGTATTATTTTATGAAGATAAACATAAAAACTATTTTGGTCGTGTAATTTGACTGTAATTAACATTGTCGATATTGTCTTGTTCATGTGAATTTGTGTTGTGTACAAATTACTATTATATTGGGACCTCGTCGCGCCCGCACTCGGCTTGGTGCTTATGATCGGTGGCTGACCACCCGACCGCAATATGTGACCCCGCTCCGAAGCTAGAAATATTTCGTAGCTCTAGTTGTACAGGTTTTGAGCCTGCATGAAGGTAAAGCATTCCTTTATCGAGTGCTCCAACGGTGAGTTCGTCTTAAGCTGTGCTTGACGGTAGCTAGGGTGCACGGTGTGACTTTCTGCTTTCAATTATGTTTATATCGATATAAAAAGTATTTTTAAAAGTCTAAAGTTATTCGCCTTAAATACTTTTTTGTTGACAATTAAAAAAAGTCATTAATTAGCTTCAAATATTTACGCACGGGCCAATAAACTGAAAACTGAAATGTGGTGTTAACGATTTATATCGATATATTAAAAAGTTAGCTTTTGGATCAATAGTAACTTCAACGGAAATGTAAATAATCGACGTTAATGTTTTATAGAACATTTTATGAATTTTTCTTTAATGATCTTTTTTCCATCAAATCAATATGAAATTTCCATGGCTCTTTAAGTTAGTCTATCATTGTATCTCAACTTCTTAATCCATAAACAAGCACTTGAGTTATTTTATCACTGATCAACTTGTAAGTATTTTTATTTAACTGGTTTATATAACAATTACTTGTATACGATCATCTATATCTGTTAATATTAATAGGCACATCGTTTCACCTTTATCGAGTAATCACTTTTGAGCCGTGTCTGGCTGTACGCCAATATTGTAAGTAAGCAATTCATTCATAACAAGCTTTCCCGCATCCATCACTGTCTAGCCTTCAGTCTATGTAACACGATAATTACTACAAGCAACATCAAATTTACCATCATCATTACATAATTCACATTTCCTAAAACCTCCATTAAATTTTCATTCATTTTTATATCAATATATAAACTTAGGGTGTATTCATTTCATTTGAATTAGTACATTATCTCTCTATTTCTTGTTATTATCTTTCTCTTTTTGCAATGTATTAAGTTTATCAACTAATTCGGTAATAAATCTTCGTCTATTGAGTATCTTTATGGTACTGATTTACTGTAACTAATCTTCACAATATCACTCGCAGTTCGCAGTGATTCACCTCTCCAAAAGCTAACTTAACTGGCATGCTAATCTTTATTGCATCTAATAGCTTTATCTGTTTAACGATAATTCATTTGACTTGCTCTTTGATGTCGAGGGATCGATTGAGAGATAAATTATTGACAAAATTAAATTATTAAAGATGAACCTTCGACACCGCACTATTTTTATGTAATCGAGTGTGGAATTTAGTAGTTAAATAGATTAGAACGATTGGCGAATCCCTTATGGAAAAATTGGCGTGTACATTCTAGCGAAATTATGAAATAGATGTACTTTTGAATCCCTCGCTTGAAATATTGTTATATTATCTTTCTAAATATGAGGTCCTTCATAATAATCTGATAAATTTTTCTCATTTCTTGAGGTTATTTTACGGTACTCTGCTGCTGTCACAGTTTTGACTATTCTATCATCTAGTAAGAAGATCCTATGTCGATTAGTTTCAATTTTATACCACTCCTAAAGTTATTTATTACCAATGGCATAATATCGATGTAGTCATGTATCATATTCACCGTAAACATTGATAACGTAGGTATTGATTCACAGCATTTCTTGGTAAGAATTTTCACTATTCTTTTTCGAGCAACTATTACTTTTGAAACATTGTATACAGTATTATGTGTAGAGTTTAAATTCTCACCGTAATTCGCTCACGATTAGGTTATTCTATGCTAGTTTAGTACAAACAAAAAGCACGCAGGGTGTCGTAAAATACCTGCCTCATTGAGAATTGTTAACTTAGCACCAAACACGATTGTTTTCATTCAAGTCTACATGTAGCTTTTGAATTGACTTTAAACGAAGAGACCTTGAAGCTTTTAGTATATCAACAACGCCTCCATAAACTATTGAGTTCAGTAAAATCTGCATTGATAGATTCCAACTTTGGAATATTATCGAAGTAGCTCCCACTGGCGTGGTTTCCCTGCTTTGATAGAAATCCAGTGATCTGAATTTTATAGATGGATTGCTAAAAATGATTGTAATATTACAGGAATACTCTGTACAGTTAACGTTCAGAGAACAATGGTTAGATGAGAGGCTCAAATTCAATAACCAGGGAGGTGAGTGGAAATTTATTTATCAAAGGTTTTTCCTTCAATATCATTTCAATAAATGAAAAGTTTCAATAAAACAATTCACGTCGAGTTAAGGAAGAATAGTTTTTAAACGTGACATTATTTCCATCTAAAAAGTTTTTGTCGTGAATATTTATTTAACTTTTTCTAATCATTCACTCTCTAATCATCATCAGTCTTTACGCAAAGAAAGTATCTAATATTTCAACTGCTATTCGAGCCTTGCTTTGATTAATAATAATAAAAAAGTAAGGTTAGGACTCTGGATCAGATTTAAAGTCAGCGAGTCAAAATTGCGTACCTATATAAATTCTTAAATGTAAAGTGATAGATCTTCATCAAACAAATGTGAATTGAATTCAACCTTCTGAACAATAACTTAGAAATTGTTAGTCTTCTCTGTAGTTACACATACTAACTACAACTAGAACAGTATCACCACTAAGTTCATCTCTTTCCATAACGTAGGTCGCCTCAAGTACCTGACGCTGACTGAAGCCAACCGCGTGTGGATGCCGGATCTCTTCTTCTCCAACGAGAAGGAGGGCCACTTCCACAACATCATCATGCCCAACGTGTACATCCGGATCTTCCCCAACGGCAACGTGCTCTACAGTATCCGGATCTCGCTGACCCTCTCCTGCCCCATGAACCTGAAGCTCTACCCGCTTGATAAGCAGACTTGTTCGCTGAGGATGGCTAGCTGTGAGTAATCATTACAACTCATGGTAATTCCACTGCTGGGCTTGAGCCTACTCTCATAATGTGAGAGTGCTGTGAGCTAAAGTTAACTCCTTAAGGCTAACGTTAATTCCGTATCCATAAGTATTGGAAGATCCCAACCTTCTACCTTCTGTGTGTTATAACTTTCTGTCTTCCTGTCTCCTAAGTTTATCATTATTTGTTTATTTCTCTTTACTATTATTATTTATTCCTTTTTTGATTATATCTCAAGTGTTACACTCCTTTTATATTTTGGCATGTCCAGAAGTATTACATGTCGTTGGAGCGATTTTATGCTAGTATAGGTGTTTTATAAAAACAAATAGTTGAAAAAGCTGAACAAACAATGTTATATTAACTCTATATCACGAAGAAAAAAATATAGTTCTAAGTAACATAGAAACAAAGTTACTATTACGAATTATGACTTCAAAAATATTTTTACAAATACTACACACGCATTGCGTAAACACAGCTCGCCTTGGAGTAATTTAAACATTGTTTTCTAACGTTGCGCGTTTGTTTCTGTATTTTTAGCTCCTAATGCTTGTGTTGAAACGTTAATTGATACACATTACTAAACCGATAAATTCTGTGATTCTTTTAACACGTCTATAATAGATTTTTAATAGTTTTACATCAAATAAAGATGTCATTGGACAGGAAACATGCAAAAACTACACCGCTGACCTTATGGGTATTATTAGCTGCCGGCCTATTTATATCTTTATCTTTACCTACTGTAATGAACTAATATTTACTAGAGTCTCGAGTTGCTGAAGAGATCGTTCAATTAGGATAACTTAACATTGTTTATTTTAATGTTATATTTTCGTCGAACTATTATCACACTATTATTGTGTTTTTTAGAATCTTGATCAAATGAAATGCGCGGATTTTAGACTATTGGTACTACTATTTCTACTGATATTTTTTTTAAATCATTAGAATCATTGTTTTATTTCATAATTTGTAAATTAACATAAACATTTTTAAATACCTGATAAATGTTGATATTTGAATATGAATGGAAATGGTAATGAAAAAAATCTATAGTTTCCTCGGAGAATTATATTTCGACTAATTTTATAATTTCCAAACAGACGGTTGGACGACGGACGACTTAGTGTTCCTGTGGAAGGAAGGAGACCCGGTCCAGGTTGTGAAGAACCTCCACCTGCCTCGCTTTACCCTCGAGAAGTTCCTCACTGATTACTGCAACAGCAAGACTAATACTGGTAGGTACTTCTTCTATAACCCTGTATACACTGTATCATCATTACATCCCATAGTTATCCTACTGCTGGGCTCTGGTCTCCTCTCACAATGGGAGCAGTACAGGCCATATTCCAACAAGTGTGGATTCGCAGACAGGCTGTATAACCAGCAAACCCTGAGCAGGATACCTCGCGCCATTTTGTGACGTTATAACCGCCATCTTAAACTAATATGGTAACGTCATCTAAACTTTGAAGGAACAGAGTTCAATTGAGGTTAGTGCCTTTCCTATTCATACCACGAGAGTTAGAGAGAGAAAATTAGACCAAGTACGCATTCATAGATTTCTTACATCTTTAAGGGAATTATGGAAAAACTCAAGAGTTTAGATTTCACCACAATGTTTTTCTACGTCGAAGTACTTAGTAATTAACTTATTTCACACGCATAACTTTTGCAAATTAGATGTAGCGCATGTTATGTTGATCTCCGATGAACGTTTTGCTGAGGAGTCTCTTTCGCCATTTTTATTCCTATGACAAAGAACCTTTCCGAAATAGTGGTAGATTAAAAAATTGACGTGCATTAGTGTATCAGTGATGCCCAAATGAATAAAATATTATGATTTTGATTTCGAACCACTAGGTAACAATCAAGTTAGTACAAAACATTACAATGTATGGCGTCAACCCATTAAGGCCCACTACTGAGCATAGATCTCTCCTCGTAACTGAGGAGGCCGAGAGCTCCAATGCGGATTGGTGGAGGGGTTAGTGGCCAACCC
>DWKA01002848.1:0-10169 GCA_018249155.1 Panoquina ocola ocola
TAACAGTGATTCGACGATTGGCCAATACCATTTTCTTTACTTCATCAATTTTTTCGTCTGTTGTTGAAGTGCTCGGGTGTCCGGCACGCTCGTCATCGTTCACACCTTCTCGGCCTCTGAGAACATTTTGTACCGCCGATAAACGTTGCTTCGGTCCACGGTAGCTTCTCCGTATGCCACAGTCAACATTCGAAATGCATCCGCGAACTTAATTTTGTTTTTTTACACAAAATTTGATACAGGTTCTTTGATCCATTTTTTTTGAAGAAGTAAAAATCGAAGGCGAACCAAAACACGTACAACAAAAGCAGCTGTAAAAAATTAACAGAAAAGTCAAAATGGCCGAACTTGCCGCCATAAATGAGAGACATGAGTATCAACATAACGCCACAAAAAATTTTAAATTGGGATATACTTTTAACACAATTAATTTTTGAACACACCTCGTATTTAATAACATCCCTTTTCTTTATGTTCAAACTGTCTCGTATCATTAGAATCAAAGAAGTGTTTACATCTAGATGATTAGGATTAATTTTATTTATCAAGTGTTCAAAAGTGGCATCCGGTGAGCACATGTTAGAGCGAGGCCCCATTAGTGCGTTGCGTCGCGTCGTCGTAACGGAACAGCGCATTGTATGCCACACCTGCGTTGCGACGACGCACGATGTCGCAGCGCAAGAGCGTCGCAGCAACACTGGCTGCGTCTCAGTTCAGCCTTGGCAATGGATAAATACAAACGTGTTCTTTTGTTGCTTTTATTACGCCACCGCCGAAATAAACGTAGAAAGAATAGAAGATTCTGGATATCTCCTTTGATAGCATTAAGAAATAGTGATGGTCAGTTTTTATGCGTAATGGATCACTGTCCGTCATCGCAGCGGCGGCGCTTCGACAACGCAGCGCATCACCCTCCCTCCCGCTTCGTCTCTTGTCCGTCGATCCGTTGAAACATCGCGCGCGACGACGCCGACGCAACGGTCTAGTGGGGCATGTTATAAAAAATATATGAAAAATGACGCAGCGACGACGCTGCGACGACGCATCGCAGCGCAACGTACTAATGGGGCCTCGCCCTTATAAAAAATATATGAAAAATGACGCAGCGACGACGCAGCGACGACGCTGCGACGACGCATCGCAGCGCAACGTACTAATGGGGCCTCGCCCTACTGTGAAGATCTGTAATTAAATTATAAATTTGGCGCCACCACCGATGTCACTTATGTTTTCTTTATTCATTACTAGCTGTACCCTGCAGGCGTTACTACGTTACCAACTAAAATACATATATTTCCAGGAAATTCATTGAAATGACAGTGGCGCCATCTGTTGAAAATTGGTCGTACTAACTAAGAAACCGTGTGCTTATGCACACGATTATTACCATTCTACAAAAGGCATACAAACATTCATTTATGTGTACTTATTTAAAAGCTAAGTTGATGATTCACCGCCGTTGATGATGCTAAGTGGAGACTCCAACGTCAATGTGGACATACGTCGTACATGGACATGTGGACACACACACACTACTTACTCTCATTAGTTTCATAATTAAATTTACAAGCAAGCGTTTCTCTTAGCACGTCACTTTTGATAACTAAACTATAACGGGAAATGTAATTTACTTATTTCGCGGAAATACATATTAACACAATTTTCGTATATCCCATCATTTGACGTCCCAATTACGATATAATCGACATTTGTGCCCTCAGGAGAATCGATATCTCAAATTTCGATAATAATATTGGTATAACGACTTCAACCCAATATCAAATAAGTCCTTCGTCACACTTGACGGATGACACGTGGATCATTTCATCCGCTGTTTCAATGACGGTTTGGGTTTGATAATTTCAGCTGATTAATGAATATCATTAAATCATTAAAACAACCCCAATCGTTTGACCACTATGTATATTAAGCAATAACTTTGTTACGAATAGGTGCGGACAGATTGTTACAGATAGTTACGGGTAGATTATTGCGGATAGTTAAGATACGGGGCTAAGGGCACTCCACTACGCTGCTCTATTGCGGATTGGCAGAGGAGTAGATAGTCAACCCAAGTGTAAAGTTTTCATGCCACCCAAAGACCTTCCGACAAATTGTATGTTATTTTAAGTGTTTAGCGGTCACCCATCCCACTGCAGATTGCACTTGCTGTTACGTAACTTAGTTCTTAGAATGTAAACAATACGAGAGAATATACAATAACTACAACTATGTCCTACAAAGATGCAAAGTTTAATGTATACTCTATACTTACATTATAAAGTTTTATAAAATTTAATGTTTGTTTGTTTGAATTGAATAGGCTCCAAAATTACTTAACAGATTTGATTGAAATTTGGCATGGAAATACTTTGAGATCCTAGGAAGGACATGGGATAGTTTTCATCCCATAACTTAACCCTACAGGGGGTGAATATGTACTATATTGTTCCCGAAGTGAAACGCGGGCGAGTATGCTATAAATCTTGCAATTGTGTATCCAGGTGCAGGACTAGGGGTAAGATTAAAATTTAAAAAGTGTTAAAATGTTGATACTTACTTCAAGAGCTCCCATAAATAGCAATATCCCTTGCAAGATTTGAGGGACGATAGTAACGAGGGTCATAATTTGTATTACATCTGACAAATGACCTTTGCTGTTAGCATGGACCAGGAAGTACAAAACTATGTAATACATTACCGAAATCTGAAATTTTAGTCAAATAGGTAATTCAAAGGTAAAGATAACGTTGTTGATCAAATTCCTACTATAAAATACTCCTTCACGCAAAAACTGCCAATTCGATTTTGATGAAATTTGGCACACACATAAAGGATAACTTGAATTAACACATAAAATAGTTTTTATCCCGGAAATCCCGCAAGATCGGTCAAATTTCACACGGGCAAAGACGCGGGCGGAAACTGCTCTTATAATAAAGTAAAGTTCCTCACAAGTTTCAGCCAGCCTATACAAATAACAGCGTTTCTCAAGGCTTTCCTTCTGAATGTATATTCTTCCTCATCCATTGAATTTATGTTTGTTAATACTATCATCCTCATTTTGGAACGATTTTAACATATTATTTATGCAATGGAATTAAAATACATAATATTCTGTTGGTTAATATGTAAAACAGGCCTTTATTATTTTGTTGTTGTAAGGCAATTTGTAAGGTTAATTTATTGACATGACAGTAAAGATGACATTACTTGACTTTGACAAATACAACCACTATTTACAAATACCTCCTACAGACGGTATTAGTAAGTACATTGCACAGATTTTGCCATAAAAAAAATAATAACTAATTTATGAGCTGCTTTGAACCTCCGTCGAAACCAACATAAACTAAATTTAAATAAGGGTCTGAAGTTTTATCTTTAACTAGTCTTCCGCGTGCGGCTTCGCCCGCGTGTAATTTTATTGTGACTGTAACTCAGTGTAAGAATTTATTTCTCCATGTTAGTTGTTTCAATAGTTTGTTGTAACAATAGTTGTTTCCTTCCAAAGGGGGTTACCCTTTGGGGGGAATTTCCAGAAATCGTCTCTTAGTGCTCCTCTACACTTCATAAGAAACCTTCACACCAAATTTCAACTTTCTACGTTCATTAGTTTCGGCTGTGCGTTGTCCATCAGACATCAGTCACTCGATAACGCAAGAGTTTTATGTAATACAGATTTATTCTTTATTTTAAGTTGCAGTGAATTTCACACTAGTTGCCTAAGCAATCAGCGCTAAAGTTTTAAATATCAAATAGGCACACTTTTACAATACCTATAGCCAGTCTCGCATACTATACCCTAGAGAGAGAACTCAAAATTTTCACCCAGATCCATCAGATCAGAACTAAAATTTAAACTCTTTCAAATTTCTACTTTGCTGAGCATTGAAACCAGGAACGGTTTAATGACGGGCCAGTGTCATTGTCAGTCAGTATCATTATACCATATCATTACAACCCATATTTGTCCCACTGCTGGGATCGGGTCACCTCTTACAATGTGAGGGTACAGACCAGAGTCCACCACGCTGGTCAAGTTCGGATTAGCATTCATTGTACTACACGGCTCATAAATAAATTATATAAGAATCTGAACAGACACTAGAAAGAAGCTATTTAACAGAAGTTGATTTTAACTTGGTCTTCCTTTATTGTAGTTCACATAAAACTTCTGAAGAAACTAGTGTAAAGATTTACTATAGCCGAGTCATTTAATCTCGGCGTATAACGGAAAAAGAATTGCTTTGAACAGTAATAATTGTTCTTCTATGCAAATCTCTTCAGTCATTCCTATTTAACATTTTTTTTTATTTGATAAAACATTTTCCGCTCTTCAACATTTTTAGAAGTATTCTTCTGGTGAAACTTATTAATTAAGTATTCCAGCTTCTACGCTTTGGATGAAATGAAAAATTTGCGGTTCTTCAGTTACTGAAGACCGTATATTACTCGTAAATTTTAAAATGTGTAGTGATTTTTTGTCTGTTCGTAATTTACAAGAAGAAAAAATATTTGCCTTAACAAACTAATAAAATAAAAATGTGTGAACGTGTTTTAGTACTCTAGAGTACATATACGTACAAAGTAAATTTTTTTATCACCTTAGTAATTAAGTTAAACAAACCTAAAAACACATCTATGTACAAAACACAAGAATATAATGTACACTAAAAGCCTTACTCACTCCTTATTAGAAATAGTCAGATGCATTACTTAGAAGTTCGACATTGTCTCCACAGATGGTCTAAAGAAATTATTTAAAAATGTTAACCGACTGGATTTAAATAAAGTGTTTACCCTGTAGGAGGGACTTTAGTTACTTAGTTAGTAAGTCTGACTAATAACAGTTACAACAATGAAACAATATAGTTAAATACACTAGGGAACGACTCCAACTATCTAATATGATTGCTATACCGGTCTAAAGTTACTCCAATGAGAGTCTGGTCTAAAAATTCCAACCGAGTGCATTTAAATAAAGTGTTTATTGTTAAAAACTTTAACTCAGCCACTAGAAACAAGTTGCACTGCGTTGCAGTGGCTCCACTGTACAAATCGTTCAGCTAATTCCATTTAACTTTACCAATTTTGTGCTTTACTGAACAATTTGTTTGAAAAGACGAATTAAACTTTTACCGAATTTGCATTAGGATTTTCGGGTTTAACACTTTGATAAAATTATATTAGGTTTGCCACATGTTGAGTGAAAATTCTTATCTCATTCGACACTAACAGGATTTTAGTATGAGTGCTATTAAGATTTTAAAAGTAGCCTGTTTCGCTCGGCAATTTAGCAAGCAATTTTGTAGGTGGTAGCGCCATGTAAGGTTCGCCCGGGGAAGGACCACCCCGCCCCACCTATTTCTGCCGTGAAATAATTGCCTGTATAGCAATTGTGTTTCGGTCTGAAGGGTTTTGGGATTCCGGTACACTTATATAAGAAGCGACCATCTGTCCTCAGGGGTAGCAACGCATCTGAAACAAACTTCGAGTGGGAATATTTTTTTACACTGTCCTATCCGAAGTTTGTCACAGGTGTCCATGGGCGGCGGGGGAAGGTGGCACTGTCAGCTCGTTTGCTACCTTTTTCCATAAAAAAAGCAACATACAAACCTACAAACAATGAACCTGTTAATAATGGAGGGCTATGGATACTATTTCTCAGAGCGTTTCTAATGTCAACTGTGCTAAAAGCAAGCTTAAGGGTTCGTTCAGCCCTTTGATTGATCCATTTAATAAAACATACTTCGCCCTAGTGTCAAAAATAAAGTTGTTATAAATCATATGCGTGTTTTGAATAACGCATTATAAAATATATCAAAAAGTTTGATATTTCTACAAAAATACTTAAGTCTTAACTTGACTTAAACTTAATTTTAATTCTTTCAATGCAACTAAAGTTGCACTTACCAGTGCAGCTCATCGAACCAAAAAAACTAAAATAAAACTCAAATATACAGCGAAACGCTTCACTCAAAATGGGATTTAATCAATAAAAAATAAAAGTCCAAATCTCTGTAGATGCAATTACGATCTTGCCTACTAACCGTTTTAAAAACGAATATTCCCCAAATGTCAATATTTAACCAGAAAGTAGTTGGAACTGCTCCATTATGCAAACCGTTTAACTAATTCGATTGCGCCACACTGATCCCGCACTTTATTGACCAACTTTTGCATTTGCGTTTCAAGTTTTTGCTTAACTATAGTAATATAGTAGTGCTAAAGGGTTGGGTGAAATATATTAAATGGCCACTTATACAAATGTCAACTTTAATATCTAATATTGTAAGTTGATATGGTAGTTGGTTGACTGAAGAGTTTGTTTGCTTAAACACGATAAACTCAAGAACTACTAGTCCGATTTGAAAAAATATTTCAGTGTTAGATAGCTCATTTACGGAGGAAGACTATAGACTAAGTATATAATTATTATCATAACGCTAAGATGAATAGGAGAGGAGCAGCAATATACCATATTTTTCCGAAGCGAAGCGAGGGCGGGCAGGCATTTAATAAAAATCTTAGTCATCAGGGGAGATTTATGACTGATGACATATTATAACTAAGTCGGTGCTTTACCACAATCCTTCTGAATTAAAATTAATATCTCAATCTCTTACAAAACAAGAAGCAGTCAATATTTTAGCTACTTTTTTATTTAGCTCCTAATTAAACTATAATAGGATATTCACAAGAATTAGTGCAATCTCTGAGGCTGAATCAATTACAGGTTACATGAAAGGTCCATTACAAAATGATAATGAATAAATTTTCTATTAGCTGGTCCCCCTCACGGTTGCGGTGACCATAGCTCAATATATCTGCAGAGAGTTCTTCGATATACGTCATTTTTTTATGTTGTCTACTCAGATTTGTTTCTATATTTCATACGTAGGTATATCATTAAAAATGTACACGAGATTGTATAATTTCTATTAGTTGTAATTTTTTTTATTGCTTATTGTTGGTGAAAAATTGGCCATTTAATGGTGAGTAATCACCATCTCCAAATTTATTAGCGTATAGTCGTAAATTGTAAATTCTTCATATTATATTGATGTTACACGGATAGTTTATACGTTACATTAAATTTTATATTCACATAAATTACTGCAACAATCTGTAGTCAACCTAATCTGTGGAGACCCATCGACGGCTTCGCATCGGGCAATCAAATTTCCACAACAAATGAATATTTTCCCACAATTTCCCTCCTGCCGGACTCATTCAAGCATTATAGAGTTCGATTTAATTTACCAAAACGAAGAATCCGTTGAATTCGGCAGCGAAGGTACAGATCGCGCGCGAGTTGATTGCAATCGGGGCCTGAGGTAAAGGGGGAGCACGTCGCCCCGCCGTCTTTAATATAGTGTCATTAAAGCTCAAAATTATTTATGCATTCCCTTTACCTCAGGCCCTGACTGCAAAAACTCGCGCGCGAACTATACATAAAATCTATCAGTATCTATCTACCGTGTAGTAACTCGTACAAGTAGTTGGATAGTTGGTTAGATAAGTACTAAGTTTCTAGTTTCCAACGCCGAGCAAACAAGAGCTGACAGCGGCTGATTATAGTACAGACAAGGGGTTAAGAGAAACATATTATTATCAAACTAGTTTATGTTCGCGGCTTCGCTATTATCGGCTGTAACACAGTGCAAAAATTTTGTTTACATTTTTTACCATTCTTCTAATTCGATGCAACACCATCTAGGTTATGTTTTTGAATATTTAATGTAATAAAAAGGAATTAACCAGGATTATGGGGATAAAAGTATACAATGTGTTTTTCCGGGTAATCTGTATGTATAAAATTCTTGAGCTACTGAGTGACTGATGGACAACGCACAGCCGAAACTACTGAACATAGAAACTTGAAATCTGGTGGGAAGATTCCTTATGAAGTGTAGAGGAGCACTAAGAGAGGATTTTTGGAATATTCCCCTCGAAGGGGGTAAAAGTGAGTGGGAAATACTGTTACAATCATAATTCCACGCGGGCGAAGCCGCGCGCGGAAGTCTAGTAAACTATATGTCTACCAAATTTTGTCTAAATCGGTTCATTCTTTTATGCGTGATAGATTGAGTGAATTTTTTATAATTCAAAATAATTATTTCATATTTCTTCTCGTACTAAGGCCATCTATTAACGTTTGTTGCGTAAAATATTTAGTACTCTATCAATTTATACTTCTAAATCTACTATGAACAGACTCAGTGCAACAACCTTTTATACACAGCACCCTAAACGCGACATAACCGACAGAATAAACAATTTCTGTCCAAGATCATTAGTAAATATTAAAACGTAATCTTGGTTTACAGAAAACATTCCGTTTGTAAAATGTTCACAGTTTCTTCTGAGTAATTAAAACAAAAACGTCAAGCAATTAGCAGTAACGCCAAATGGTTAAATGTAACTTTGCCGTATACTTTTCAAAGAATTCCGGGAATATTTTAACACAACCCACATAAAAATTCCCCGGCAAAGCAAGCCCTAGACCCGCGGTACAAATTGCGAGCCACAACCTAATTCCCGGGTAGGAATATTATAATTTCCGGGTAAGAAACATTATAATTCCCGGGTTTAATCTCCCCATTCCCACATCACCTGTAGATAAAAACGTTTCGTATTTGATTAAATTTTTCCTGTGCGCCATTTGCAGATGAAATATTTCTCGCTTCAACACAAGATTAATAGCGCGAGATTCGCGTCATTACCTGCTGAACCCTGAAAATTAGTTGGGTACCGCGCCGCTAATATAAAATGCAGGCTGTATTTTTGAAGTCGAGATAATTGCCTTTTTCTAAAGAGTCATGGCGACTCTTTCAGTTATAAAAAAAATGTTATACTTAAGAAACGTTCACGAAGATTTAGTACTTCTGTATATATTTTTCTGTAAACACAGGAATCAGCAATACAAATAAGTATACTTTTATTAATCAGTACAAAACAAAATTAGTCAGTAGAATATTGTAGAGCGGCTTATATCTTATTAGTTCGGATACAGTATTTTTCCGTGGAAATACCCACTAAACTTAATAACATAGTAAGGGAGCCCAAAAGAGGAATTTTTGTAGTTACTCGAGCGTCATTGAAACCTATGGAATTTTGATCAGGAGAATAACAAGTTATAGGTATCATGTGTGTCGTTAGTGGTGCGGTATTCTACAGATTTAGAAAAATTAAAACAAACTATCACATAAAATAGAAGTTACACAGAACAAAGATTCCAAGAACATTTTTAGACACTCCAGAAAAATACATTTTTGTTATCAGAGATAGCTGGGACACAATGCTACCTGACGCGCTCGAGTAACTGAAAAATCCCCCTCTCGGGCGCTCCTACTATTAAGTACATAACTGAAATAGATTCTCTTTACTCCACTAGTAGTCTAGTACAACGTGATAACACTAGGGATATGAATGCTTCCTTTTACTTACTCACAGTGAATACGGAGAAATATGGCCGTATCAGCGCAACTTTTCAATGTCTGCAATACTTTTAACACTCGGACCGGCCATTGTTGGAGAATTCTTGTTCAGCCAGTCATTTCTCTCGCTGCGACATTTTAAACTTAGTGATGTTTAATATCGCATTTAAACGTTAAGAAGATTGGTAGAGCAGCTTTGTTCGAAGATTGTTTTAAATTAATATATTTATCGTGTTAAGGCCAAACACCCGGTGTTTATCTATTCTTTATACGAATTGTAATAAGTAGTTGTTGCTATATTATCAGGTATTTTCAATTCACATTATTGCCAAAAAACGCCCATCCCGGCTTCGCAGGGGACATTAATATAGTTTTGTGTTCCCTTCATAGATTCGCAAACCAGCCAACACCGGATGAGCAAACTTTTCAGGAGACACTTAAAACTGTTTAATATATTTTTTAAACTACTTATGAAAAAAAAATTAATAATAATAATTTTTTCAACAACATTGTTTAACATAAACGCTACTTTCAATTTTTTTCATAAGTAGTCTAAAAATATATTAAACAGTTATAAGTGTCTCCTGAAAAATTTGCTCATCTGGAGTTGGCTGGTTTGCGAATTATCTTATTACGTATCGAAATGACGTTTTTGAAGTTTGTATACTTTATTTAATACGAATGAAACGGTACCTAATCATCAATGTCGTAAAGAAGTTTCACTTC
>DWKA01002849.1:0-10167 GCA_018249155.1 Panoquina ocola ocola
TTATAACGTGGCATTAAAAAATACGTATTTTTCAATAGTATTTTTTCCCGAAGCAAAGCGAGGGCGGGCAGCTAGTAGAACTATATGGTAATGTTAGTTTGCATTTCATTTCAGTTTTTCAGCCTAATACGTCATCCACTCAAATTCGCATATAAATAGGTTCAATACGATTCAAAGTCCAAAACGGGATTATCCTAAAACCAATCAGTTTAGTGACTGCGAATCCTATTGGAATTGGAATACCTAAAACATTCTTAAATTTGTTTGCTATAGGTTGGAATAAGTAGATTTTAAAATCATTTACATTATGTTTATTTTATTTTCATAAACATATCTTATAGCTTAAACCATGTTTTCTTTTGCGATGTTTAATAAAAAGTGAGTTTAATTATGTTAGTATACACGTGCAAAATGAACCTTAATTATGAAATTATTCATCGTTTTATTCGTATTGACTAAACTAAACGAGCCTCGAAATTGCCATTATTGAAGAAACCAACAAAGCTCGTAAAAAGGCTTTTAATTAATTTAGAAGGTGCCTAACGTCATCTGAACGCCATTTGTTTAATTTAAAACCACTTGTTTTGCAATGTAGAAGTTTAAATCAAAATACTACTATTATCATTATAGCCTTTGACAGTATTAAGTCTCAAAGTTTGAATTTTCGCGAGCGAAAAAAGCAAAATTGTTTGCTTGAAAGCGCAGTAAACTAAGTTACCGGGAATGCACCTAACGAACGGAACATATGGACAAAACTGCACCAAATATGAGCTGGGGATATTTGTAGCATTAGTAACGGAACTTTCAGTAAATGAAGTTGACTTGTATTGTTTTGTTGCAAGTATATTGTATATTTTGTCCGGTATTTATAGTTTTGATGGTGACCCTGTCTGTAAAATCTCCGGGTTCGATTGATGACCGAGAACAGTTTTTTTTGACAAAAAAATGTTTGTCTTCGGGACGTATTATCACAGTATAATGTTTAATTCATGTTATCCATGTCGTGTTTGGTGTGTAATCGTTTATTGCGGCTTCATCCAAAACTTCAGAATAAAAAATTTCAAAGAAATGACATAGATTTACATCGAAATATTTGAAATAATGAGTACCAACGTAGAATTGAAATAAATCTCTTTATCACTAAATTAGACACGGCATAATAAGACAATGAGATGGAATTGTGTATTTTAATGAAAGAAGTCTCTGTAATAATTACTCTGTAATCGTGACGAATATTTAATCAAGCCAATAATTACATTTCTCGTACGTGTTCTAAGGATAACATAAATTGTCATACACAGTGATATGATTAAACGAAAACATTAATATGTAAAAAAATGTTATTCTTAATCCGATTAAAAATGCTAATGTGATTTAAACTAAAAAAATAAATAGATAAATTAAATCATTAGTAAAGGTGTATTTATTAACATTTTTTAGGGAAAACCTCTAAGTTGGTAACCTTGATAAATACCCATAATAACCTTTTCGCGGTTTTTAACAGTAGTGTGTGCGTCTCAAGCGGTTTCACGGTTACAGCAATTAATCGTTGTCGGGAAAAAACCGTAGTGCGGCCACGGCGTTATAAAATCAGTCACAGGAAAAAACCGCAAGCTGCTTCCTAACTAGTATTAGTAATTCTGTTTCATAAACTCACACGGTTAAAAACCGCTACGGTTTGACCGTACTCCCTTTGCCTAAGCGCCACGCCTTACGCTGTGTGCGTCCTCCCTAAAATATTTAAGTTGGTCAGTCAAAATTTACTACGTGAGATTTAAATGTAAATTTGCACATACATTTAATCGTAACATGCTAGTTAAATGAAAACAACCTGTATCTCGGATAAGGGCGAGCCCTTTCGTAGGGCCGCGGTTCAAATTTACGATTCTACGGGATTTACAGCCGTCATAAAGTATTCAGCGACCCCCAGGTCACTTTTCAATGGCCCTACTTCACCGTTCTGACCTTCATGTGATGTAAGACGTGTGTAAGGAAAGATTTTTAAGTTAACGACGATTTTAAGTGACGATTTTAAGATTTTTAAGTGACGGCCCCGTAGCTTAGTTGGTAGTGACCTTGCCTGCGAAGCTAGAGGTTCCGGGTTCGATTCCCGGCCGGGGCAGATATTTATATGACAGATAAATATTTGTTCTCGGGTCATGGGTGTTAGGGATGTGTTATTTGAGTGTCGTCCATGCCACCCGCGACGCAGGGAAATCCTACTGCGGGGGTATGAGTGTGTAAGCGTTTATTTATTTATGGACAAAAGTCACTAAGTCAAAAAACTCAACCGGCAAACTCGTTAATAGTATTCGCCCTCAACAATAATCTACTGTAGGTATGTTATTAAACTTGAATGTCATTGAGATATAAATAAAACTAGCGAATTATTGGGTGAAGGTGTTTTTTATTTTGCACTATAATCACACTATGAATGTTTTCCTTGTAACAGTATAATTTTTTGATAAAACATACTACGTAACTACATAACTTGACAAGGCGTTAGACCAGAGAAAGGTAACGAAATTCTTACGTAAATACTCGTAGTCTATATTCTTACTTGAATATTATTAAGGTGACATCACAATCTTCACTCGTTTCTTCCTTTGGGTGGTTATAAAAAAACTACAATTTTAGTCACCTACACGGAACGCATGAGTCTGAAAGATACATTAGACGCGCAGAAATCGTTTTGTTCGGCTTTTTGTTCCGCGCATATGCGCTACAGTTATAATAACTGTCTCTTTCAGACTCTAGCCACGTTCCGTGTAGATGACTATAATTGTGTAACATCCTAATATATTTATCATCATCATAATATCACAATACATAATTAGTTTCATGCGTAGTGAATTTTACGTTAAAGCAAATGAAATACTGTCAAGGAATTATTTTCTTTTCAATTTCACCTCCGTTTTCTAGGTATGTGTAATATTCTTCGTAGACTTTTTCCCAAAACTGCATCCTCGAGTACATCGGAGTCGAACTGAATGATTGAACTACCGGATTCTCATTTATCAGTAAATAATTTTGTTTTTCGCCATAATCAGGCCATTCAACATCGTCAATCATATTTGTAGGCGTAGGAGTACCATAATTAATAAAGTTTGATACAAAATTAATCATTCTATCCTTCATTCGGATACTTTTTTTATCGATAGAATCGAGTTGAGATTCCGTTGTATTTGTTACAAAAATATATGGTATATCATCCCCATGCCCAGATCCACTGACAGTTGAGTTTTTATTTTTGTTTAAATCCCCGTTAAAATCAAAAACATAAAAGTACAGCGCTTTGCTATCAGCCATATCTTTATACTCCTTTATCCACCAGTAAGCGCCATGAACATTCTGTGTGTCTGACATATATTCAATTAACGTTGCCAATGTCAAGTTTTGCATTTCGCCACCAAAATACATTTTATTTATCTGATTGGCCAAATTCTTAGACTTTTGTGATCCCATTGGATATTCTATGTCCGATGGAATTAAGTATTCAGGATGTTTCCGTAGCTTTTCAAATCCAACGGTTTTACTTAATACATGAGGTATCAGGTAAATGGCATCCCGGGAGGTTAAACCGATTAAAATAGGTACTTTTTGTGCTGTCACATATTTTCTTCTTAACATTTCGGTTGGATCCATTACAAACACAGCATGATCAGATTCTACTTCTCTTGATACTACAAATGGGGCATAAACCCTTAAAGGACTGTCATGTGCTTTAGACATATTATTATAAGCTTTTATTATTTTTGATGCGTCTACTTTTTGTAGACTTGCCAAAACCTGATAAACATCTTCAGTTTCTATTCCCAACTCTTTTGCCAGGGCCAATGAGTTATCCTTCGAATGTCTTGCAAAAGATCTAGGAGTGAAAGCATTACCGCTAAATTGTATAGCTTGGTTGAATAAGCCATCAGCTTTATTTGTGAGCATTAACAAATTTACTATTAATGACCCAGAACTATGTCCAGCAATAGTAATCTTGTTAGGATCTCCTCCGAAGTATTCGATATTCTTCTTAACCCACTTCAATGATAATATGACATCCTTAAGAGCGGCATTGCCCGATGCTTCCTCTATGTCAAGTGACAGAAACCCAAACGGACCCAATCTGTAATTCATGGACACGTATATGATTTCTCGGCCCAAAAGAAACTGTGGTCCATAGTTTTTGTCATTGCGTCCTGATAATGTCAATAAAGCTCCTCCGTGGATAAATACCAGAACTGAAAGTAACTTATCCGTCCCATTTCTAGGTACATATACATTTATATTCAAACAATCTTCACTAGCTTCTTCGACGGGATAGAAAAAAGTTGGTTGTGGGCATACTGCGCCTACCTGCGTAGCATCAAACACGTCTGTCCACGTCTTTTTTGGTACTGGAGGTTTAAATCTTAGTTTTCCAGTCGGGTTTTCAGCATATGGTATACCTTGGTACGTGTAAAATTCTACATCATTGAACACATTTAGTTTTCCCTTCACTGGACCACTTGCAGTTGTGACTATCAAAGATCTTTTTAGATTTACAGCTTCACAGAGATAGAATAGGGTGCAAACTAACGTAAATCTAATCATTTTCTAGTTCAATTTTGATTAATATGTATAGAGGAGCACTGATGTTTCACTCACTGGCACATTTATGTCTAAACTGATGCATTTATATTTGCAGACAATTGTGTAAGTAAAGTTATAACAGGTATTTTGGGGTAAATGACTTGATTATTTTATCAATAAGTACCGGTAGATATTATTTTAGCGCGTAGGTATTGGCGTCCAAGGCGTACCTACATCTTATTGATTTGTTTTGCTTCTTTGGAAGTGGCATTTTTGGGTACAGTAATAAGTTTATTGTTAAAGTTTTCAAAGGTGTGTAAAGTCTGCCCATACATACTTGGCCAGTGTGATGGACTATAGCCTGTATCCCTCATATTGTGAGAGGAGACTCGAGCCCAGCAGTGGGACAAATTTGGTTGTTATGATAATACGTATATTTTTTATTCCTTCTTCTATTTATTAATATTTTTATTTATTAAAGTATGTTACTGAGTTAAGGCTGTTATTTGGGCATTTCTGTTCATTACAATGATAAGATAGGTAGACAGGTCGTGTCATATATTTGGGTTGATAAAATTCATTTGCAATTCGTAATAATTTGCAATTAAACAGTCGTTAAACGATAATTAATTACACAGAAATAAATTCTTCACATTTTTTTTTGTTTTGGTTACTAAATAGCAAGTATTTTATTGCATGTCAAATAAGTTTTTTGCTTACGTTATTTCCATTTTTTTCCTTATAAAGAGAAAGTTGAGGCTAACATTTAATAATATTCTTTGGACTATAGAAGTAGTATATTAGTAATTTATAGAGAGACAAACGACGCATGAATCCTTTTAAATAAGTACCTAGTGTAAAAATTTGGGTTAGTCATCATCTCGCCCGAGAAACGCTTGCCGGATCGGGCGACTTGGCACCTTTCGAATTTACCTAATATTTCTGTTGTCAACTCGCCCGACCATAAAAATGTAAAGTAACTTATTACAGTCAACTGTTCATAATTATGATGATTTTAACTAAGTATTGTGACCATAGTAATCTGAGAAGGTATATAATGATAATATACTCAATTTTGTATCGGAACCTCGCGCGCCATTTTGCATACAATTACAAAACTTCACGTTTTCGCCACAGAAACATTACAACCTTGCTATTGGTCAAAAAACGCTTACAAATGACATTTAAATTATACAGAAGTGCCATCCATATGCACCAATTGACATTCATATTACCGGCACGCTGTTGTTGGTCATATTATCATTCTATACCTTTTCTGATTTCTATGATCGTGACAATAGTAACAACTGGATATTAGGATACATTTAAAATACATTATTGCACTAAAGATAGTTTTTGTTTCTTTGCATATTTTCTATACGTATTTTATGTACCTACCTTTTTTTTATTCAAAAAAGGTAGCAAACGAGCTGACAGTGCCACCTTCCCCTGCCGCCCATGGACACCTGTGACAAACTTCGGATAGGACAGTGTAATAATTGTCCCACTCGAATTTCGTCACAGATGCGTTGCTACCCCTGAGGACAGATGGTCGCCTCTTATATCAGTGTACCGGAATCCCAAAACACCACTGTATGCTACTCTCGCTCCACTATCCGCTAGATTGTCCCTACTCTTCTGTATCATACAGACTGTATGTGAGGGTCAATTTCTATGGTAAGAATATAATAACATGAAACTTAGCTCGGTATTTTATTTTTGGTAAATGCTCTAAAATTTAAACCTAGCTAAATCCATTTTTCGCCCCTGAAACCCGCTAAATACGAAATCTCATGAAAATTGTTGGAGCCGTTACCGAGATATGGAAGAATTTCTCGTATAAAAGTTTTGAGGAAGAATGGGAGTTATTATCTTTTTCTTTTCTAGCCCAAAAGCCTCCAAAGCCGCGTCCAGCGAGCTCCGACCACCTGCACCCCGAACCACGTGTGGACTGCGTGGTGCTGCATACTCCACCAGCGCCCACCATCGACGTCATCTTTGTACACGGGTTGTACGGTAAGCTGGCATGTTTCCCAAGGCCGTACACGAGACATATCATCCCGTAGATACCTGTTTTCTCTGTAAAAGTTCTAATTAACTAAGACCCTACCCAATCCCCAAAACATCAGGAGGATGCCCTCCTTCTGAGCCCAAAAAGATCAAAGACCCCAAGAAGAATGACTTATTCCCCCTGGAACACAAATTGGGTTCCACCTCGATTATGATGAACCCATGGTGTGTCATATATCTCCAGGTTAGCTTGTAGAGGATGCATTGAGCTAAGCTCGTCAAAAGTATCACGACGTCTTTTAAACAATTAAGGACTGGACTACAAAGTCCAGTATTGAAATCGCTTAGTATTAAGTAGCTAGAGAAAACTGAATAATTTGAAAGTCCTGTATTTATGTAAATAAAGAGAATTCCCAAAGCGATTGTAATCCAAGTTTTAAGTCGTATTATAATTAGACGTTTTAAATCAATCTACATTTAAAAAATTCAAAACCACGAATGGTTGGTCCCTATGTAAACTACTTCCTGGACTCTTGGCCCTGAGTTGTGACCATGACTAATTAACATTGAGTACATACAATAGCTAAAGACAAAATCGGAAAGGTGTGAGCAAATCAATGTTGGTCATTTATATTCCTTTTGTTTTCAGGATCTCTGGGAAATACGTGGAGGCAGGGCGAATGGCGGTCAAAATATAACTCGGAGCCAATCCTAGTACCTTTACGACGATGCAGTGTCACAAACGATGCTACAACTCGACAAACAGACCTTTGTGGCAGTGCTCGACAAGACAATAAAGATACCGACTCCACAAACGACAAGAAAGAGTTCGACAATATGTTTAAAAGCAACGAATCCACTTTCAAGAACGACGAGAAGAAATTCTACGACGACATCAGAAAGATTCTGCCTAAAGACAACGCGTTTATAACCGAGAAGTTTTATAATAATACGCTGTTAGACCAAGTTGAGATAATGGGTAACTATGAAACCCAGGCCAACTTTGTGAAGGATCTCTTTGAGCGTCAAGAAGAGTGTCAGGAGAGCGAAGTGACCGTCGAATCCAAAGACTGTAATTGCAAAGTGGGGGAAGTGAAGTGTGAAACGGGGTGTGGTTGTGTGTGCGATGAGTGCTACTCTCCATGCTGGCCCAGGGATTGGGTCAGAGTGGACTATCCTGGGGCTAGGATCATATCTATCAACTACACTAGCGATCCTTACTTGTGGAGGCCGCTGTGGATTAAGGAGAGCAAAAGGTAAGGTACTTTTTTAACTTGGAAGACATTTCACGATTCCTTAAACAACCTAGTTGAGTGCAAATCTTCCCCAAAGACCCTAAGATATCCGCATACTGGCCAAATTCTTCTATCGTGAAACCGTCCGCAGATATTATTATGTTCTCCCAGGGTTTTTAATGGATTTTTTATTCTAAAATAGTTCCAAAAATATATTGCACCTCTTTCCAAAAATTTTCTGATCGAATTCCAAATCACCTCTAAGCAAATTTTGAATATTCTCAACACTATGAAATAATTATTTCAGACAACGACTCCATGAACGCGCAGAGCAGATGATAAATCAACTTCTGGATTTAGACGTTGGGCAGAGACCTATCATCTGGGTCGGACATTCCAAGGGTGGACTTTTCATTAAACAGATTTACTGTGAAGGTAAGATAAAGATGGTAACTTGTCTGATTTCTATTTTATATCCTATTTGTTATTAAATCTTAGTTAAGTCGACCATTTTTTATTTACAGCATATGAAGCCTATCAAAAGCTTCACAACACAGACCAAAATGAAGATATTAACGTAAATAATGAACAAAGGGACCAATATAACAGTAGCGAGTATACCAATGATAATATGATCAATCATAACTTAGAAAACAAGGACACAGACAATTCCAATTACGTAAATAATAATTTAGTTAGTAATGAAGAAGAAAGTATTCGTATTAATGATAAATTAAATAATGATATGCAGAATGAGTGTGTATATATAGAAAATAGTATAAAAGAAGCGTTTCATTTTAATGATGGGGACTGTGATGATAAATCGAATTTAAATGCTGTTAAAGTTGAAATAGATAAGAGACAATTATTTAAGGATGTATATATTAGTAAGCTCAGTGAAGGAGAGACTGTTGATGGAGATGCATTTAACACAGACAATATGGAAGACGACGAAAGTCTCAAGGATTTAAATAGTAATTTTCAAACAGCGGATAGTTCTGATGAACAGTCTTCGAATGATGAAGGTAATATTTTACGGGTTTAAAATTGGTTTAAAAAATTGAATAGCTAATATGTGATTAGCTAAGCTTTTGATATTTTAATTCACATAATTCACATTTGTAGTAAAAAAGATAAAAAGAAGATGAATTTTTACAAACATCTTTTCGTGCCACTACATCATACTAATATAGGGACGATCATCATCTTCAATGTAAAGATTTTGAATTAGATCGATTATTAATTTCGGGCGTTAAAGTACATCTATCTATAAAAGGTATATCTTAACTTTTGCGGGGGGCTTTGAATCTTCAAAATCTTGCGCGTATAGTTGCAAAGTTTCTTCTATAATAGTTATATTGAAGGTTTAACATACTTGCAGAAGATCAGGCGTCAGTGCAGCTTCGCGCGCGGCTGTGGTCCCACAGCGCGGGCTTCATGTTCTACTCGGTGCCGCACCGCGGGTCTCCGCTGGCGGACATCAAGACTCCCATCACGGCGCGCAGCATCGAACTCATGGAGATATGTAAAGGTAAGCTCGTGGTGCCCGAGAGCAATAATTGTGGGGCAACACATTGATCAATCTGGAGTAATAAGTTGCTTCGAGTTGCTCCTATAGCAGAGTTTGGTTTTGTTAACCTGTACAGCACGGGACCAATCGCTGGGCAACACATTGATCAATCTGCAGTAATTCGTTGCTTGTTGCTCCTATAGGAGAGTATTACATTTGTACTATCAAGAATTGGACGCAATACTACTATTTCCAAGCGCTCTTGACATTCATTTAAACCACACTATAAAACAGAATTGGATGCAACACTATTTCCAAGCGCTCGAAATTAATATAATCCACTCTGTAATAAGCTTTATAATTATGTGAATAATTAATATTAAATAATGTTAATTAATACGAGGGTAGTATGTGATTATGGTTCGTTACACATCCGACTATCTATTGTCAATCGTTTATTAAATGGTGTGTTGGGTATATCACGGTGGTACTGTGCTCCCTGGGTTACAAATACCGAAATATTAGAATATATAAGTTGAGTTTTATACGTTTTTTAATCGTACATTCTAGAAGAGTTCCATGTTACAGTTTTGGCCAAGCACCTTGACAAGCCGTAAAAAGAGACAGATAGATGTGCAGAACTCGTTTTTTAGGTACCGATCAAATCCCGATCCCCTCGGTACCTAAAAAGGATTTCTGCGCATCTATCTATCTCTTTCTACTCCTTGCCAAGTTACTGGTCCATGACTGTACAGCCCTCTGTATCCTATCTCTGCAATCACAGATTGCAGCCTAGTGCTCTCGCTGCAAGAGCGCTGGCTGGCCGCCACGGCCAGCTCGCAGCCCGTG
>DWKA01002850.1:0-10167 GCA_018249155.1 Panoquina ocola ocola
ATGCTGACAGCAACTCTGCAACATGTTTATGCAACCACGTTGCTCAACAAAATGTTTACCATGAATACGAGGCTTTACCTACTTGTATACGTACGTATGTACATTAGTACAGACATGTTATCTAGTAAAATAAACAGCATTAAAGTTACTTAAGCTTGTATTAGATAGACAGTGTAATTATGTGCATTTTTAATCTACTAAATTTATTTAATATGCAAACTATAAACAAAGATGGGTGGTAATTTTCGTTAATTATCACCCTTATGACTTACTGAAACGGTTATTAATGTGTATCGCCTTAGCTTTAAGGTTTGGTTAGGCATTAAGTAAGCTCGCAATTTGTATCGTATAAATAAATAATCAATCTTCGCTTTGGGTACGTACATAATCTTTATGTATACAGATTCGACTCGCACCAAAATTGTTTTCACTGGGCGTTATATTAATTTCTCGATGCATATGAATCTTACATTTAGGATTATCCAGTTCTATTAATGACATATAGATTATTTATTGCAAAACTTTGAAAGCGAAAGTAGATATAATAGATATATTTTCTTCGAGCCTTTAAGTCTTCTTGAAAATTGGTTTATGACTAAAACTAGAAAAATGGATTTTGTTGATACGCAAACTTGAACGGCCTGAAGCTTAAAATGAATTATGAAATTGATTTATTACATAGCATAATAATTCGTGTCATTAAATAAATACATGTAGCTGTCGTTGTTGTAGAGTGACTACCGTCATTGCGGGTGCAGGCTTTGTCGTTGTTGAAGAAACAACTATTTTGGTATGAAAACTACTAATTTACTTATTTATTGTATTCTGTTTGAACGTTGGTCGCTCGAATGGAAGGTCCTGGATTCAAATCCGCCACACTAACTTTCAAAAAGTTATGTGCGTATTACAATTTAATTATCACTTGCTTCGGTGAAGGAAAACATCGTGAAGAAACCTGCACCTGAGAGTTCTCCATAGCGTTCTCAAAGGTATGTGAAGTCTGCCAATCAGCACTTGGCCAGCGTGGTGGTATATGGCATGTACCCCTCACATTGTGAGAGGAGACCCGAGCCCAGCAGTGGGACGATTATGGGTTGTAATGATAATTAATGATGAATACTTGCAGTCGCCATTGAGCTTAAGGAAAACTGTGTTTGTTTATTGATAATATTATCTTGTTTACACTTCTTGTTATGGTAATACTCGTATTACTAAGACACGTATCTCCAAGCTGCAGATCTGCTGCCTGTGATTGTTATCTAATGATAAGCATGCCGTGTAGTCTATACTAATATTATAAAGCTGAAGAGTTTGTTTGTTTGTTTGATTGAACGCGCTAATCGGAGGAAATACGGGTCCGATTTGAAAAATTCTTTTAGTGTTAGATAACCCATTCATCGAGGAAGGCTATTGGCTATATAACATCACGCTGATGAATAGGAGAATAGATTTTTTCCCGAAGTGAAGCGAGGGCGGGCCGCTAATGTGTACATAAACATAATAGGTACTCGTATGTTTTACACTATCAAGCTTTTAAGTTACTGAATAGTAAAGTTAAGTAAAAATTACTATTAAAGTAATAAATGATATTTTTACTTGCGATTTCTTTAGATAAATGAAAGATGCGAAGAAGTTTTATAAATCTTGAATCGAAGTTTATTGCTTTCTACGCTTACCAAACAAAAAATGTTTACAAGAGAAACAAGCTGAAGGCAATATACGGTGGAAAAAAATCCAGCATTCCTCTGGAGACAAACTATCGTTTGTAGTTGTCCAATAACAGGACAATAAATATTTTGGGCACTCCGTCCAAATAAATTATTATTCTTCCAAGGATTAATTTTGTAGCAAATGAAAGAGATTGCTACTTTACGAGACTGACAAAGGAAATAGAAAACGAAAAATATTTCCTTGAAAAGTATACATTATATTATAAAAAAAAAGATTTATTTTGAAACTAGCTTCCACCTACAGCTTCGCCCGCTATGTATCTATTTATTCCACTTTCTTACAGTTAAAAATATTCCTATTTAGCTAATATAATTAATTTATCCAACAATTTATATGTCCATAGATATAGAAGTAAGAAATTTAAATTAGGCGATGTCGTACAAGAGGTGTATAAGGTTACAACTTCTTAGAAATCTTTCCTAAAAGACCCTCATCAGACGAAAAGTAAAATAACAAGACAGTGCCTACGTAATAAGAATAAGTAGAAACAAAAATAAATACGCAGCGGTGTAATAGGCGTAGTCCATTCTTAAAATCAACCTTTCTTCTCTTTGATAATATGACTTCTACCTACCAAATAAGTGAAATCAAATTTTACTTGTCAGGAAAAACCGACATGTTGTGCTGATTGTTCTGCTATAGTCGAGTTAGATTTGAAATCAGAACCGTTATAATTAATATCTATCTTTATGCACACTGGCATAAAAATAAGCAAATCAACGTATAAATCATCAATATTACCCATACACATACATAAAAGAAGTTTTAAAATACATTTAAAAGCAATTGAAGATATTTCTATAGGTATGGTTAAAGAATCTTCTACAGTAGGCACTTGACATCTATTTAGATCTCAATCCTTTTATCGGCGAAGATAAAATTTATCGCAAGCGTAAAATCGGGCCTTCTTCTGGAGACAAACTGTAGCCGTTTGTAACGTTCAATATCCGTATGGATGTTAGCAAAAAATGTGAAATATTTTCAAGTGTATATTCCCTTCGGGATTGGCGCGGAGATTGCGAGCATGTACTTCCTCTCATGGACGGGATGTATATCTCACACAAAGGTGGAGAAAATGAGGATTTTATAACGTTTAAAATCGCTGCCGAACTGTGATCGTTTAAATGTGGGTAAGAGTGGTAGAAGCGGAGAATATTTCAACAAGAGCTTATAAGCTTTACGGTACAGTGGCATATGAACATTTCTTGGCGTCTAAACTCAGTAAGAATAGTTATTTGAAATACATTACCTTATATTACGTGCCTATTTCGTATTGGCCTTTCAATAAACTTGAAAAATATTCAATAGTTTGATCAAAGCCACTTTAAATTCCATACAAATAGTTCGACAGCGAAACGAAAGTAATTGAAACGTTTGAAGGGATTTTTATCAGTAGCTTTGGCGCTAGCTTAATACCGAAAGTAAAGTTATAAACACCTCAGGATTCGGTGAGAAAAGTTTCGTAATACTTTGACTCGGATATCCGATATACCTAACAATAGTTTCAAAGTAGTTCTAACTATTTTCTTACCCTTTTCGCAACTTTCGAACTGAATTCACGCCTACCTAAATAATAATACAATGAGTTACGGGTAACTTTGCTCAGAGTCCATATTAATTAGTATTGCCGGTCAGTAAAAACAATGTGGATATATCTTAGTAATTTGTATCTAAACTCTCAAGAGTGTTTTCTCCAACGCAATAAATCTATTTTGTATTCATCTGGTGTATATAAAATGTGGTAGAGGGTAAAATAATCGGTTATGCCCGGAATCCAGGACAATGTAATAATAACTTTCAAAAGCTGGGTGGTCTTTAGGGGATAAAATATTCCGACAAATCACCGTCAAAATGTTGGTCGCGTAGTTGAGAAATAAATTTCAGAGGCCTTAATATTAACATTATTATTTGATTATTTGATTTTGAAATTGTTTATCCTTTGCATCAACAGTTTAAAATGAATTGAAGCGAAGAAAGTTAAACTTGCTGCATGATTTTATCAAAGGTTTGTAAAGTTTTTGAATGCGGACACCAATTGAGCATTGTTATTGATTTTGAGGCAAGATTCGAGCAGCATGATAATGACGATGACGACAACAATCTTGTAATACCTTTGGCACTTAGGCTTCCCTATGTAAACTACTATACTAAAAGAACTGTTATACTAAAAGAGCTTTATGTTGAGAGTCTTGAAGGAATTCATTTAATTTTCAGACGTGCAGATTTTCTCGCAGTGTTTCACTTTACCAAAGTACCTACCTAAGATGATTTGTTTCCAAAAGGCACAGTATGCCTGAAAAATACCAACGTTTCATTTCGAGGAAAAGACTGATGTGATGTTCACATTAGGTCTTCATTTTAGTGTTCAGAGTAAAATGTCTAATAAAAATTTCAAACAATAAGGAATTTCAATAAAGAAGATAAAGTTTTCGAATATTGACTACAAGTTAGACAATAACATTATTAATGTTCAGAGTCCTCAATTGAATTTCGTATATTAACTTGTCTCCGGGCTGTATTCCTTAATAGCCATTAAAAATATCGCTTCTCAAGTATCAGTCCTTCATAATCGAATTACTGTGAAAAACGACACTGAAATGAGCTCACAGTTTCTTACGTCGTTCTTCGTTATCGTTTCCGAGTACAACATTCTTAAGATTCATTGGATTATAATCGCTTTTTACAGGGTTTTTCGAGCTCGGAGGCTGCTTTTACAAGAACCCTCGCTAGAATTTCGGGATATCGATTTTCAAAGAAAATGGCCTGATTTTATCATTGGATGTCCAAATAGATATTTAGCCGGTTTAGATAGAGGGATTTAATAGCTTCCCCGATAAGTTTTTACTGGAAGCTTAGAAAAAATGAGATATAGAGATTAGATTATTTGGAGCGTAGAAAGAGTATTGGTTTTATTTTTCACCAATATTATTTGTAGTAGGCTTTTCAGAAAGTTATCTTCAAACTATGACCACTTTGTGAGGACTGTGACTTTGAAAGAGGAAGCATAAATCAGTATTACGACTTAGGAGTTACGACTTAGTAGTCATAATACTAATTTCTCAAATAGAATAACCCAAATTGAAAGTATCTCTGGAGCCTATATCTTGACAAAAGTAGAAATAATTCAGAGTGAGTTTATGATTATGTCTTTAGTCTGAATTACCTAATTAATACCAAAAATCGTGAGCATTACTTAATAATGCCAATTATCCCACAATATTTATTTGCAAAAATTAATAAACTTTCCAAACATAAATGAACGTTCATTGTTGTTTAACTCAACTTCAGTAAATGTACCTACAGAGTTTGACAAGGGTCTATTAATGCAAGCTCAAACTTCTACTTTTATTGTATTAAACATCAGCTACATAATGACTTAGTTGTTTACATAATGTTATTAATGGGAATGTTTACTTAGTTTTTGGAAATAATTTATTACATTAGAATTTCTTTACTTTCACAAGGCTAGATTTCATGTTTATCAAGAACCTTTTTAGTTATTAATCTCTGAATAAATTTATCAGGATTTTGCCTATAAGATCATTAACGTAGTAATTACGAGAATTTTCATATTAACAGTTTTTACAAAACGTAATAATATTTTGTACCACGTTGACATATCGTTACGCCCTCTGACGTTATATCTTGCGTGAAACAAAGAGAGTTGTAGTGGCCAACGCGTAGTTAGCATGAATACATGCATGTTGTTAGCTACTTTTTAACGTTAACCTGCTGCGTTAAATTCTGAGTGTTGAAGTGAACTCTGTTATTATGACCCTTAGATTGACTTCCACAAACAAAAATATGATATCTCTAAGTATGCGTGAATGCATAACTATTGTTGAACACAAAACTTTGTTACAAATCATTTGCGTCGTATTGATAATTTCGAAGTTTGATTTCGTGTTATAATTTCTGAATTTGTGTAGTTTATCGGTGGACATGTTTAATAAGAAATATATTATCAACAGTTTTACTTTGGTCAGGCTGGTCAGCTTTTTATGTGGAATTAGGCAATAAAAATCTCAACAAACAATCTTTTACATTGATAAAAAGGTACATTAAGAAGATAATTAGATAAGTATCTTTATTCATCAAAATAAAACGCTTTTATTTATTTTATAAATGTATTGTACCTTGTTCAGCCGCATGACTTAAAATATTCATTTTGCTTTTATACAATGTCGGCTTTAAGACTTTCCTTTCGGTAAAGCTAAACTTATCAATGTCATCATAAAACAAAACAAAGTTCTCGGAGAATAGGTATAATCCTTCTTACTTACGAAGAAAATATTGAAAGAGAGTAAACCTCATTTTCGATTCCTTTCTTACAACATTTTCAAGTTAAATTCGAGTAGTTTCCGGTAACTGAGTTTTAGTTTTTAGCTTCCTCTCTAGTTACATTTTCGTAACGAATCTTGGCTGACTGCGTTTAGTTATCGCTCAGTTGCTAGCTATCTCGTTACTTTCAAGTTAGGTTTCAAAGAAAAAATTTAATCTCACAATATTTCTAGTGACTTTTATGGATTTATGAAAGATTGAGGACTACTCATGCTTTGCCATTTGCTAACTTCATAATTATCGCACTGGTATATCAAGAAACCAGTGTTGTCTGCTTCGTTGCTAACGATGTACCTATTTAGATTATAATTGGTGGTGTCTTACAAGGTGTCCATAGAACAAAGGCCTTAAAATCTTGTAGAGTGTCACTTATAATAATATTGTATTTTTATTCCTACTAACATTTAATATTAAAAATACAAGTAACAGAATCAAAATCTCTTGATCAAAATATATTATAATGTCAAAAATATAATATACATAGTAATGTCAAAAAATATCGTGATGAAATATTTAACAGAAGAAATCAAATTGCAAATGTTGTAAAGGTAACAGTTGGTTTAAGGAATCTTCCTATCGTAAATGTAAGTGATGCAAGTGTAATATTGCACCTACGAGTAAGCATTTAGTTTCGTAATAGTCTAACACATGTCCAATTTGCATAAGCTGGGGCCTTGTGTCTCTGGCGTTAACTGTTAACAAGACGGGATAATCTATTGAAGCAATTCTTGATCGAAGGCTATTTGATTTTATATAAATGGACTTACGATTCTTGTAACAAATGTATTATTTTTGGGGTTCAAGTTTGAACCGTTCCTCGTACTGTTTCTTTCTTAAACAGCATTGCAAAACAACTTTTTACGTTTAAGGCGTCGGCGGGCGGTAAAAACTATAATAGATACTAACTTTAGTGATAAAACTTATAAAGTTAATAATATTGATAATAATCCTCAGTAGATGCCTTATCACTAACCAGGGCCAGCTACGATCACCTCTCACGATACTCGACACCTAGCCTTTCGGCATAAGATTAAGGTCTTCTGTATTTTGCTCCAATATGGAAAACTCGTTAATATTTCTAACAAGTTTTATTTGATCTCACATATAACGCGCTTACCGTAAACAACAACAAATTGTTAATACTATATTATCTACTTGGTCTCACAGCCGTATACAAAGTCTGTGGAGCAGGATTGTCGCTAAGCTCCGCTTGTATCTGCAGGAGAAGAAGGACTTTGCATGTACTCTAAGCACTTAAGACAAGTACTTAGGCGGTTACTTGCTCAAGTATATCAACGGTGCATTTCTCGGAATACTTAGCAACTTACTTGTAAGTAGGTTTCGTTTCGGCGTAAGTGCCTTTGCCTTTTAATGGGATTTTGAAAACGTTCGAATGTTCATACGGGTCTGTAAGTCATGTCGGAAATTTATTGTTAGATGATGTTTTTGAATTAAAACTAGTAATTTTTATGTATCTAGGTGTTTTACTAAGATCTAGCTACCTTCGTCCGAAAAGTCCATACCTACGGTTTGTACAGTGAGCGACATGTAACATGGCAAGAATCTGAAAGAGACAGTTAGATGCGTAGAATAAAGAGCAGAGCAAAACGACTTCTGCGCATTTAATGTCTCTTTCAGACTCTTGCCAAGTTACTTATCTATACGTTTTTCAGCAGAATGCATCGCGTTAATTTTATATCTGATGATAAATTATAATTATTCTCCGCTTATTGCCTTTTAATATATTCTCCACAACATTATGTACAATGCTTATACTATACGTGTGAATAACTTCCTAAATGTGCTCCAAAATTTTAGAGCGTATTCAAAGTTTTATTAAATTTGAAAACCAATTTAACTTGAGAAATGAAAGGCCACTTTTGAGAGAAACTTCTAAACTGTAATATGAACCACATTAGAAGAAAATTCTGCTCTACTAAGTGTTATTAAGCTCATAAGTCTGTGGAGCGTTCATAGTTATGCGGTTTGTGTCAGTCGTAAGTAAAACGTTTATAAGTAATGTGGAGCATGTTTGAGAGTGGTAATTGTTTTGTTCAAATCAAAATCATTTATTCATTTTGGTGCCCCAGGCACGCTTATGCACGTCATTTTTTAGTCTACTACCATTTCGAGAAGGTGCTTTGTCATGGAGGAGAAGAAATGGCGAAAGAAACTCCTCAGCACATCTTTTATAACTTAACATAAATACACATAAAATTACAATTGACAAATACGATGGTTGACAAATGTGTTGGTTGTTGGAGAAAGTTTTGGCATGTTTTAAAAACGTATCCTGAATGGGTTTCGTTCCTCTTTCTTCAGGATCCATGATAAAGATGACACAAATTGAACATCATTATTAAATAATGCGAATAAATTTATCAACGTGTAACATAAATATGTGCACAGGCAGGGAATCAAACCAGAACCCCTCGTTTCATAAGTCTTCATTTCCTAAAAGATTATGGTCACTTAAAAAGAAATACATTTTTTTGTACCAATATTTACGAGTATACTTCTATACTAATTAATATTTTAAAGCTGAAGAGTTTGATTTGCTTGAACGCGCTAATCTCAGGAAATACTGGTTCGATTTGAAAAATTCTTTCAGTATTAGATAGCCCATTTATCGAGGAAGACTTATAGGCTATACTATCACGCTAAGGGAGGATGCAGACAGCGTAAGATGTGGCGCGGATACGGCGCAGATACGACGTGTTTCATACTATCTGACATGAGTCAATGACGTTAGTCATGTCTGACTAATGATAGTATGGGACACGTCGTATCTGCGCCGTATCCGCGCCACCCTTTACGCTGTCTGCGTCCTCCCTAAGATGAATAGGAGAGAAGCAACATATAGGTACTATATTTTTCCCGAAGCGAAGTGAGGGCGGGCAGCTAGTCAAACAATAACAATATTCTTCGATCCGTTTGAATCGGTGATCACTGCTAAGATTACCTATCTATTTAAAACAAAAATGTCTCATGAATGTTTTGAAAAGGCACCTTCTTAGAGAGGAGAAGAAACGAATCTTTTAAACCAAATTCCTGCACCCACTACCTAAACTTATTACACATTTATTTTGCATAACTAACCTGAACCGGCTGCCAAAGTATATTTCAAAGCGTCCTTTTAATTAATATATTCCTCCACACTATAATATCCTTTCTCTGTAAGCCGCGTTTTAACATGTTTCTTGCATAATTCTACGGGTAAATCAAAATAGCGACGTTGGCACTTTATTATAAACACGTTCAGTATGTAGGAACTCTGAGCTCCACAAAGAATCGAGGTATTTTACGTAAGCGGTATTAGGAAATGAACAAATGGTTCATATGTATTATTTTACGATTGTTTATATTACTTTATTGTAATTAATTATGTTATAGTACAAACTAACATAAAAAAATTAAGTTTAAAAATTTAACATTGGAAGTTAGATTAATACCTTTTTGATATTACAAGTAGTACCGAACATCCACCACATTTTCATTTTTTTCCTACAACGATTTCAAAGGAACCAACCCTATTATAACGGTGATGATGATGATCTCGTCATCACTCATCATAACTATAGTATTCTATTTACATCTCTCTCTTTCTGATGGTCACAGTAAGTGATGGAAATAGTCCGACAGCAAATAAAATTAAGCCAGCGACTCCCATGAATGTAAATTGGAGTAAACAGATGACAGGATCTTTTCTCGCGCCGAATAGTAAACAAATTTTTGTCATACTTAATGGTCGTCCGCGAAAATGCTGCAAAGCTTTCAGCTCGGGCTGCTTAACTGCCGTGAGATTTAGGACTGCAATATTGCGGAAAATCTTAACGTCTTCAGCCTGCCAAAATGAACGACAAATCTGTGAAAATAGTGGTGTTCTTAAGTGCGACGTTATGCACAGTTAAATAAAACACTTTTATGGTTACAATCGCTAATGGCATCAACCCATTGAGGCCCACTACTGAGCACGGGTCTCTCCTCGTAATTGAGGAGGTCTAGAACATACTCCACTACGCTGCTCCAGTGCGGATTGGTGGAGGGGTTAGTGGCCAACCCAAGTGTCGGAAGTTTTTAAGCCGCCCGAAGGCC
>DWKA01002851.1:0-10165 GCA_018249155.1 Panoquina ocola ocola
TTTATTATGAATATTACTTGCGTCAACATAATTTTTGGACAATCGATTTAAAATTGAACTTTGGAGTAGCAGCTGCATAATGGCTAAAATATTTTGTGCCAAATAAATCAAATTATTATCGAATCGTTGTCCAAAAATTATAATTCGAATTTAAAAATAGCAATTGGTAATTTTTACCGAAGATTAAGTGATTTTTTTAAAAATGTAAAGTGTTTCCGCCGGGTGACGTTAGTCTTTAAAAGGCGCCGATAAAGATGGCGGAGCTCATTCTTGTTTGAGCTTCGGTGCAAACAAGACGTTTCAGAGTTATCTTCAATTATATTTGGTGAGTTCTGAATTTGTTATTTAAGATTATAATTACTTAACCTATTTAGAATTAAGATTTAACTAGTGGTTGAATTTTGTGGTTATTGTTTGAAAATTTAATTAAACTATTTACTTAGAATTATTTACAATTAAAATCTAACCTTCACTGTAATTTTGTGGTTATTATTTTGAAATAGATTATTTTTCTAAATAAGTGTTTCATTATTTGTGATGAGTGAGACAAGGGATGGAAATTGTGACGTCAGCGCTGCTGACGTCACTCTTTCTAAAAACTCCGATGGTCAGGACGCCCCGTTATCAGAAGTGGGATTGCAACCCACTTCTGCTCGATCATCCGATGCTCCAAATATTAACGCTTCTGTTAGTGGGGTACCAACGGAGTTTTTTGCACAAATGATGCAAATGATGAAACACTTTACGGATCGTATTACGGCACAACCAGAGTCGAGAGTTAAAATTAATGATATTTATTTGCCGTCATATGATCCTGACGGTGATGTAGGAGTTAGGGAGTGGTGCCAACATGTGACTAAGGCAATGGAAACCTACAACCTCAGCGATTACGAAGTGCAAATGAAAGCTGGTAGTTTACTTAAAGGTCGTGCAAGGTTGTGGGTAGACAATTGGTTGGTCACCACCACTACGTGGCAGGAATTGCGCGAGGTTTTAATAACAACATTTGAACCGGAAAATCGATATTCGCGTGATGTTGCACGTTTCCGAGAACATACTTATGATAGCACAAAGGATATCGCGCAATTTCTGTCACAAGCCTGGGTATTGTGGCGCCGTATAACGAAGGATAAATTGTCAGATGATGATGCGGTTGAGGCTGTTATTGGGTGTGTGGGAGACGAGCGCTTGCGAATGGAGTTGCTGAACGCTAGGGCAAGATCTGTGCCAGAGCTGATTTCGGTAGCCTCTTCCATACGTAGAGTTAAACGTTCTATTCCGAGCACACCTGGTGGACAGCAGGCCCCTTCCAAGCGTCCTCGTTTCTCAGAAAAAGCCTCTCTCTTTTGCCAAATCTGTAAAAAGCCCGGTCATGATACACGCGAATGTCGTCATCGTAATAAAGCCAATACAGTTCAACCACGTAATCAGGTAATTATTGCCGCCCAATCGAATGTGAATAGGCCAACATGTACGTTCTGCTCAAGGATCGGTCACACATACGAGACATGTTACAAACGAGAACGCGCTGTTGTTTCAAACGTAAATTGCGTAGGTTTACCAAAACTTAATTCAATGCCAGTCACCATCGGTGGTTTGCAACTAAGTGCGATGTTTGATAGTGGGGCTGAATGCTCTGTTATTCGCGAGTCACTGGCAGCGAAGCTACCTGGTAAGCGAATTGATGTTGTCAACTATTTAAAGGGAATCGGACAGTTTACCGTGGTTTCGCTATCTACGTTGACAGCGGTGTGTGTGGTCGATAAATTAAGAGTGGAACTTACATTTCACGTAGTACCGGATTATGAATTGTCTTCAGACATCCTTATTGGAATGAATCTTATTGAGAACACTAATTTGAGCGTGGTAGTGAATTCTCAGGGAGTTCGTTTGGTTCATCAGCCCGCGGCCTACCATATGCGATCTCAAAACGAAAAATTTGATATTATCGATTGCGACCTAACTAATCAAGATCAAATGAATGAACTTAAAATTTTACTAAATAAATACGAGCACCTTTTTATTCGCGGTTATCCACATACGCGTGTCAATACGGGTGAACTTGAGATACGTCTCAAAGACCCAAATAAGTGTGTCGAGCGTAGACCGTACAGATTGAGCCCTGTGGAACAAGAAAAGGTGCGCGTTATTATTAACGAGTTACTTGACCAAAATATTATTCGCGAAAGCAAATCTCCATTTTCTAGCCCAATCATATTGGTTAAAAAGAAAAACGGACAGGATCGCATGTGCGTAGATTATCGCGAGCTGAATAGAAATACCTTGAGAGATCACTATCCGTTGCCAATCATATCTGATCAGATAGATCAACTGTCGGGAGGTATTTTCTTTTCAACATTCGGTATGGCGGCAGGATTCCATCAAATCCCTATTGCGGAGAGTTCGATAGAAAAAACAGCGTTTGTCACACCAGATGGCTTATTTGAATATTTGGCCATGCCATTTGGTTTGAGTAACGCATGCTCAGTATACCAAAGATGTATAAACAAGGCTCTGGCACACCTGCTGTCATCAACAGATCAGGTTTGTCAAGTTTATGTCGATGATGTACTGTCGAAATGTAGGGATTTTACTGAGGGGATGTCTCACATTGAACGAATCTTGATGGCTTTACAAAGAGCAGGTTTCTCAATTAACATTGAAAAAACCGCCTTCTTTAAACGTTCTATCGAGTACTTGGGCAACATTATATCAGACGGACATGTCAGTCCAAGCCCAAGGAAAGTAGAAGCTTTAACGAAGGCTCCCGTGCCAAAGACTCCCAAACAAGTTAGGCAATTTAATGGACTCGCCGGATTTTTTCGACGTTTCATTCCCAATTTCTCTACCGTTATGGTACCACTTTATGAACTAACTAAGAAAGACGTGAAGTGGGAATGGAACGAGAGACATGATACAGCTCGTAATCATATTGTGAAACATTTGTCTACTGCGCCAACGCTTATTCTATTTCAGGAAGATGCACCCATTGAGCTATACACGGATGCGAGCAGTCTCGGTTACGGAGCGGTGTTGATTCAAGTCATAGGGAATCGCCAGCATCCAGTCGCGTACATGAGCCAGCGCACCACTGACGCCGAGAGCCGCTACCATTCCTACGAGCTCGAGACCTTGGCGGTGGTAAGAGCCATCAAACATTTCCGGCACTACCTGTACGGGCGAAAATTCAAGGTGATTACCGACTGTAATGCCTTGAAAGCATCCAAACATAAGAAGGACCTACTTCCTCGGATCCATAGGTGGTGGGCCTTTCTCCAAAACTACGATTTTGAAGTCGAATATAGAAAAGGCGAAAGACTGCAACACGCAGATTACTTCAGCAGGAACCCGTCCAACGAAATGTCAGTCAACTTTACCACCAGAGACTGCGAATGGCTGAAAATAGAACAGCGCCGCGACGACGTGTTGCGCCCGCTGATCGACAGGATCTCGAGCGACGGTCCAGCTGAAGGTTATTTGTTGGAGGAAGGCGTACTCAAGAAAGAGGTTACCGAACCTACGATTGGTATGCAAAAACTAATCGTGGCACCAAGATCATTTCAGTGGAGTCTGATAAACTCCTATCACACAGCACTTCAACATCCAGGCTGGGAGAAGACTCTGCAAAAGCTACGCGAGACTTACTGGTTTGACAAGATGACCACAACCGTAAGAAACTTTGTCGATAACTGTGTGGTATGCAGAACATCCAAAGGACACTCTGGGGCGGTGCAGGCACAACTTCATCCAATTCAAAAACCAACTGCACCCTTTCAAGTGATCCATATGGACATCACCGGTAAGTTGGGTACTAGAAACTCGGCAGGGGAAGACGAATATGTCATCGTGACTGTCGACGCTTTTACAAAATACGTGCTGCTTAGCTACGCTAATGATAAGAGCCAGAGCAGCAGTCTCTCGGCACTGAAGCGTGTGGTGCATCTCTTCGGTACTCCGGTTCAAGTGGTCGTAGATGGTGGTAGAGAGTTTTTAGGTGAGTTCAAAGCATACTGTGACCGTTTTGCCATCAACCTACACGTAATAGCGCCAGGTGCTAGCCGAGCTAATGGTCAAGTAGAGAGAATTATGAGTACTCTGAAAAATGCACTGACCATCATCAAGAACTACGAAACTGAAAATTGGCAAACGGCCTTGGAAGCTTTGCAACTCGCATTCAATTGCACGCCGCACCGAGTAACTGGAGTAGCACCACTCGCACTCCTTACGCGACGTCAGCACGCTGTACCACCTGAACTCTTAAGACTGGTGAACATTGATGACGAGTCTATAGACTTCGAATTGCTTGAACAACATGTGCAGAGAAAGATGATAGCGGCAGCGGAGTACGAGAAACAGCGATTTGACAAGAACAAGGCGAGAATTCGTCCGTTCCAAAGAGGTGACTACGTGCTTATAAAAAACAACCCTCGCAATCAAACTTCATTAGATCTTAAATACAGTGAACCGTATGAAATCTGCCGTATCCTGGATAATGATCGCTATATGGTGAAACGAGTGACAGGTAGAGGACGACCACGCAAAGTGGCCCACGACCAACTACGCCGAGCACCACAACCAGGTAATCAAGAAACCGTGTCGGCGGGATCTGAAACTGAAGATCAGCAGACCAACGCTACACCTCCTGACGAGCCTGCGCAGCATCAGCCGTCCCAGCCGCAACAGCAGCCCGACGTAGCAATGTTCGATCTACCTCCCGTGCCGGTGTATCGCTGGACATATAAACAAGTGAGTTCTTTTCATTATAACTTTTGAGACATGAAACTATATAGAGTTCGAGTAAACTAATACTCTACTTGAATCATCCACTAAATCTACTGAATATTCTGAATATGATAAAAGGCAATGCAATATTGTTTTAAAAACTGTCCAAATCGTTTTCTACCCATATCCCTCCAATTTCTAGATCATTTTCAGAGCCTCTGGGGACCACGGTCATAAAAATAAGGCCTAGACCCCAGCAGCGTCCTTTCCATTTCCTTTAGAGCCTCTGTAGACCACGGCGTACATAACCGCCCAGACTACAGCCACAAATTCCTTTGAGCTTTACTCGTATAGTAGAATAAAATTTTATTTATTAATTCATTCTCTAATATAAACTGCGTGGACCACGGCGTACAAGACCGCTCATAACCACGTCAGTAAATAACATAGCAAACTGCGTGGACCACGGCGTACAAGACCGCTCATAACCACGTCAGTAAATAACATAACTGTGTGGACCACGGCGTTCGAGACCGCTCATAACCACAGCATAATCTTTGTCTACGAGAACATAAATAATATCATGCAATTATGCGTGGAGCAGTTGCATTGACTATTAAATGTGCTAAAACGCAGGGAGCGTTAGTTCGTCAGATAAAATCATAATCACTTGCTCTTGTTCTATTATACGAGTACAACCTCTATGCTTTATCCATTTTATTCATCTATCAGGTACCTAAACTTTGTCGCCAAATTACTTATTTATTCATCATGGTACAAATATACAGCTGATAACTTGGTAAAATTATAGCCTGTTTACATTATTCTTAACAACAATAATTATTTATTGTAATTGCTGAAATCAATGTAATTAATTTATTTTTACATCACATAAGTTATCAGCTAGTATGCCGTATGAACGGATATCTAGCTCAGAATATTTTATTTCCTTTTTCAGAAACGCGACTGGTGCAGAGCACGCACCGTCCCGCAGAATGGCCGTGTCGGCGCAAAACCATATTTATTTTAACTAAATATTTTAAGTTAGTTTTTAACGATTACTTTGTTTATGTGGTAAGAAATAATTGTTGATTAGATTATCGGATATAGTTAATCGGATCATTTGACCCGTTTTATGTTGTCGTAAATTTATATTGCAATTTATTATGAATATTACTTGCGTCAACATAATTTTTGGACAATCGATTTAAAATTGAACTTTGGAGTAGCAGCTGCAAAATGGCTAAAATATTGAGTGATAAATAAATCAAATTATTATTGAATCGTTGTCCAAAAATTATAATTCGAATTTTAAAATAGCAATTGGTAATTTTTACCGAAGATTAAGTGAATTTTTAAAAATGTAAAGTGTTTCCGCCGGATGACGTTAGTCTATAAAAGGCGCCGATAAAGATGGCGGAGCTCATTCTTGTTTGAGCATCGGTGCAAACAAGACGTTTCAGAGTTATCTTCAATTGTATTTGGTGAGTTCTGAATTTGTTATTTAAAGATTATAATTAAGTAATTTAGAATAACGATTTAACTCGTGGTTGAATTGTGTGGTTATTATTTGAAAATTTAATTAAACTATTTACTTAGAATTATTTACAATTAAAATCTAACCTTTACTGTAATTTTGTGGTTATTATTTTGAAATAGATTATCTTTCTAAATAAGTGTTTCATTATTTGTGATGAGTGAGTCAAGGGATGGAAATTGTGACGTCAGCGCTGCTGACGTCACTCTTTCTAAAAACTCCGATGGTCAGGACCCCCCGTTATGTACGATATACCTACTCTTATTTATTTACCATGCAATACTTGTACCCTGTGTACCTACTTAATTCTACAAATTAAGCCAGAGATATACAAAGTTATTTTCCGTATGTACAACTTAGCTCCTGTTTAAGTATCAACACTTATTATTTTTGATTTTTCTAACGTAATAAATATAAATTGCGAAGGAAAAATTTCATCCCGCACACAAAATCTTAAGTTGTGAAAGAACTTATTTATTAAAGATTTTTTCTCGACAGCGCGACTTTCAGAGACACAAAAATACTTTCAGGAAGGTAATTTGGTTTGGGTGGTAATTTTGTTATATGAAAAGCTTATTACATTATTTTAGAAATATAAAAATTTTTTAGCGCAAAATTTCAGTTCTTGCAAAAAATTTATACTTACCTACCTAATCACTGTCCGGTTTTATTCTTCCTTTTAAAGAGCTGACGGGTCTAAAGTAATGTTAATTCTCTTCTTCAGTACAAAGAAAAAGTGCGTACTTTTACTTTAAAAAGTTTAAAAGGGTCTGTGTCTGAAATTTCTATTTAACTTTTCGTATTCAAAGTTTACAGAGCAATCAGATTTTTTTCATCTTAAGACACATTTGCTTGCAAATTGCAGCCGAAGTTATCTGTTACAATTTTTTTCTTTTGATTTTATTTTTATTTATACGATTTCTTCCTTGTTATATATCTTACATAAACAAAGAAAATATCACGATGAAATTTTATTGTTTGGTTGCTTGTTGGTCTCTAGTTGGGAGTTGAGATTTCCTGGAATTTTAATCTTAGGCAGATTAGCACGATTCACCATGATAGAAGTTCACTCAAGCTGTTATTAAACTCCAGCACGCGTGGGAAACTTACCCCTAATATGTTCACAACTGAAAATTAATCACGTAATTGCCTGTACAAATGCAATCACTCACACGGTTAGAACTTAGAATGTGCGCATTCACACTGTAATTATGTGATGCGTCTATTCCCGTAAGATATTGTCGTTTGACGTACGTACGATGGACGATAGATGTGCGGACGCCGTGTAGACAATGCATACGGTTCTATTACTAACCTGACACTAGTATGCTTGGCATGATTTACCCTGTGGAATTATCACCTTGTAATTACATTTATTGTCGTCCATGCCACCCGCGACACAGGGAATCCTAATGCGGTGGTATGGATGTGTAAGCGTTTATTTATTTATTTATTTACCATATACATAAAATGACGGCTAGTTTGTGTGCTTCTTTGAGATCAAAATATCATGAAGTTGCCACGTGAGCCTAGCATTACAGTTGTACCTTCTGACGACATTCTAATACAGGCATTTAAATTCACTAAAGTTTCCTATAAAGAAAACCTGCGCATTCAGACGTATAGATTTCCTTCTCACCTACAGCTTAGCGCGCCAACCGGGGCGTTAACGGTTAGGGTATTGTTCCCTCGACAACGTGCTTTCTGATGCGTGTTTCTTCGCTGCTTCTTTGAAGAATGACTTGAGACATTATACCGACATTTACTAAGCCCTACGCATTAATCATAAGCTTTTGTGTCGAAAGATCAACTTTTCAGTTTGTCACTTTGTTCAAATTACGTGGCCGCTTACTTTTTTCACTGGAGTATTAATAAAACCAAACACAAAGCTGGTAAAGAAGGCTAATTACAGAATAATTGTTCATACTTATTAAGCACTGATAGCCCGAAGTAACATGGGACATATGTACATCGATAGATGGCTTTAATAGCAGAGGAATGAAAAATAATTATTTTGAATAAATAAAAAAAATATTAGATAGAATAAGACACAAGTTTAAATTTTAATGTCATTATCCCAACTTTGACAAATTTAACTTCATATACGTAATCGCTTAACGTACACACAAAATTTAACAAAACCTTTTTTCTTAATATTGTAATACATCCTGTATTATATACCTACCGTTTTAGAATAGTTATATTAAAGACTATAATGTGCAATATTATGTACCTACTCGACTATTTTCTTTATTAAATTCAACAAAACGAAGAGATAATAACGCCAATATTTCTCAGCTGTTATTTTCCATCGCTCCATTTCTTTACACAGTAAATCTTTGTCTAGACACTCGTTATTAATGCGCCATCTTGCCATTATTACCTGATGTACCTACTTACTGATATCAGACACAAAAAATTTGAAAAACTACATTTGGAGTCGCCTTTTTTCCAAAGAACATAATTTCTTTTTTTGATATTGAACTACATAGTTATTTTTATATCCAAACACTAACTTTTAAATGATAACTTGTAACTGGCATGTTGGTGATATAACACTAAGTTCATTATGATAAAATATTATGTTACAAAGACGAAATCATTTTACACACATTCATGATATTTACGATTCTTTGTGTAAGTTCGATATGCTTTTCAAAATAAACTTTAATATAATATTATATTGTACGGAAAATTTCCGCTGTATCCTTTCCGCTCTTTACTATATTTCCCTTAGGTGCACAGCAAAGGAAAAGGAAATGAAGAGACGCCTTTAGCGCCTTCTACGTGAAATTTTCTTGGAAAATTGATGTTTTCATCTCACAAAACTGCATCAGCTGAACGATGTTTGTTCACAATGTACTTAGTTTTGATATTACTTTGAAAAATATTTAGCAAGTATATACAAAATGAGGAAAAAAAAATCGGGATAGGTATACTGTACATCACGGATTCGGGATTAGTACAATCACGTGATGAGTATTTATCTGAGAACTTATTTTTTAAATATGAAATACTTTCTATATATTATAAAAATAATATTTCTAAAACCATAGAGTAGATTACATAGATGTAGATAACGCCCAGAAGAGTCCCAGGACTCTAGGAGAAGATTGTTTAATAATAGGTTCTGTAGTAATATTAACAACTAATAAACTGTTAGTGCAAATAAGACAATTTTTTCACTGCATAAAATAAATAGGAGAGACTGTGATACCACCCTGATACTTCGACCCCGTTGTTTATTTCTTTCTACTTTTCTTATCAGTTGTGTATCCATGGCACTTGTCTAAACCAATTATAAGGCTGCCTCATGCCTGTCCACCGGAGCGGAGTGAGGCAGCGGAACGGAGAAACGGATAAATATTAACCAATAGGATTGCACAAAATCTACGCTCCTCCAAAATCAACAAAATCTATTGGTTATATTTATCCGTTTCTCCGCTCCGCTGCCTCGCTCCGCTCCGGTGGACAGGCAGCCTAAGACTTGAAGCTAAACTATTCAATTCGTTACTCGCACGCAATCATACAAGCGTCTTACTTTTCCACTTCCGCTTTAGACTGAGATTTAAAAGGATTCGTTTATAAAGATTAAATAAAAAAGGTGGTCAGGTGCGAGTAGACTCACGCACTGAGAGTTCCGTATAACTACATTTTAAGTATAATTTTATTGTCCCACTCGAAGTTTGTCGCAGATGCGTTGCTGCCCCACATGACATATGATCGTTTTTTGTATAAGTATGTTGGTAATCTAAAAAAATAGTCATCATTATAATACTGTAGCTGGGATACCTAGAGGTAATTAGTAGGTAGATATCAAAAACTAGCTGCCCGCCCTCGCTTCGCTTCGGGAAAAATATAGAATGTACATACATACTTACAACCCCTATTTAATCCCCTTAGGGG